>CABHPH010135437.1:0-35086 GCA_902168325.1 Peromyscus nudipes
GGAAATGGGGGGTGGGACGGGGAGAGGGGGGCGGGGTGGCAGGAGGGGTAATGGGGTGATCTATGACTGATATGTAAAGTTGAATTATATTGTAAAATAAAATAAAATAAATTATAAAAAAATAAAATAAAATAAAATAAAATGATCAATAGCTACATGATGAAAATAATTTTTAGTAGTATATCTTTGCTGTATTAAGTGCCATCATTCAGAATTTCTTTAGTGAAAAATTCTCAATTGGAATGTATGCTAACAGTTCTGAGTTTGGTAATATACACATTGATTATAAAAAAAAAAGATATATACAATATGGGAAAGGGAAAGAATCATCATGTTTCCTACAATAAACAAATAGGAAATACTTCAAATTAAAATATCAATAAATAGGGGCTAAAGAGATTGCTTAGTCATTAAGAGCACATGCCTCTAGCTTTGGGCCAGAGTTTGATTCTGAGCACTCATGTTAGGTGGCTCACAACTGTCTGTAAATCCAACTCCAGGGAATATGGCACCCTCTTCTGGCCCCCATGGGCATCTGCAATCATGTACATATATCCTCTCCCCCAACAGACTCACATGTAGCTAGAAGTTTTTCTGTGTCCCGCTGTCACTCAGTCCCAAGTAAATACACAGAGGCTTATATTAATTACACACTGTTTGGTCTATGGCTCATGCTTCCTGCTTGCTAGCTCTTTCATCTTAAATTAACCCATTTCTATTAATCTATAGGTTGCCACGTGATCATGGTGTCACTGGTCTGCTAGTATGTTGCTCCTTGAGCAGCTGGATAGCATCTGCCCTGACTCTACCCTTCTTCATCTCCATCTTCAGTTTGAATGTATCGCCTAACATTCTGCCTTGACATTGGCTAAACAGCTTTATTTATCAACCAATGAGAGCAACACATATTCATAGCATACAGAAAGACCATCCCACAGCACTTCCCCCTTTCTGTCTAATCAAAAAGGAAGGTTTTCATTTTAACATAGTAAAATTACATGTAACAAAACAGTTATCAAGAAAGAATTAGGTACAATATCTAGCCTATTTGTATTTGACAAAATTAAAGAAAGTAGACTATCATCGATTTTATTTTTGTGAGTCTAAAGTTTTACACCTAATTTATCTTTTATCATGACTAAGGAAAACTATAATTATAGCTATCTAGTCTTCAACTCCATCAAAGCCCCAAAAGGATATATTACCTTAGTAAACAGGAAGTGCATTGCAAGCAACTTCCATAATTCTAGAAATGACAGAGACAGCTGGCAGCCTGGACAGTCACCCAAAGTTTTTTTTGTAAAGTTGGGGCATCCATCTTCAGCCTATAGGTCTAGAAAAATCTGGAAAGTCTAGAAAAATCTGACAGATTTTTTTTTCAGTGAAGCAGGAAATTTGAAGAACTGTTCGCCTATTTTGGTAATGTTTATCATCAGTCACTTTTCTCTGGGTCCTAAAGGATGTCTGGCAGTTTCTTCTGTGAAGCAGGAACCTGAAGGACCAGCTCACCTTGTTTTGGCAAAGTTCAGTAGTCACCTTTCTATGGGTTCTGCATGTCTAGTTTATGTAGCATGAATCTTAGAGGGTCTTATTAATAAAAACAAACCTGAGGCCAGTTATTGGGGTGAATGCTGGAAGATCAGAGAATCAGAACAAGCCACAGCTATCTCACCTCACCAGTTCCTCAGCTGGTCTTGTTTCCTCAGACTGGAAGCCTCTGAGTCCTCATCCAGAATGAATCTCAGCTGAACTGCTGCTAAAAGCCTGAAAGCTTAACCAGCCCAATGCTTCTAGTTTCTGGTTCTCATGCCTTATATACCTTTCTGCTTTCTACCATCATTCCCTGGGCTTGCTTTCTGGGATTAAAGGTGTGAGTCACCATGCTTGGCTGTATCCTTGAACAAATGGATTTCTGCCTCTGGAATGCTAGGATTAAAGGCGTGTGCTACCACTGCCTATCCTCTATGTTTAATATTGTGGCTGTCCTGTCTCTGACCCCAGATAAGTTTATTAGAGAACACAATATTTCGGGGAACACAATACCACCACAAGTTTATCAAGCAGTCCAGGCAAGAGCAGTTTCTTGCCCAAATGGCTAGCCTTTTCCACATTGTAAGCAAACTCCATACCAAGTTTCTTCAATGCCCATCATCCTCTTTGAAGTGATTGGTGCTTCCAGAAGCAGACATGTCTCAATGTCCAGAAAAGTCTAAGTTCTTAAAACTTTTTTTGGTTTTTTTGAGACAAGGTTTCTCTGTGTAGTTTTGGTGCCTGTCCTGGATCTTGCGCTATAGACCAGGCTGGCCTTGAACTCACAGAGATCCACCTGGCTCTGCCTCCCGAGTGCTGGGATTAAAGGTGTGCACCACCACTGCCCGGCTCTTAAAACATTTTAAATGCCATATTCTGTAGGTCTTTGAAGTGTTTGAAGATAATCTATATATCTGAAATATATATATCTAGAAAACCTAATTAACATGACTATAAGTTTGACTATTACAGATGAGTATTAATTTGTATTTTTAACTATATATTACATTTTTAAATGAGATGCATAAATATAATACCTTAAACAAGAGTAGAAATATACATAAACTATAAAAAATTGACCTTAAATTTGCATTAATAAACCAAAATCTATATCAAATATAACATATTTTGAGATTAACAGTTTTTTATCAAAGTAGATTCAATAGTCTATATTTTTATCATTTCTATATCATATCCCCCTTTTGTCTTTTGAAAGAGATTGCATTTATAATCAACCCCCTTTAAATAAAAACAAACATTTATAAACAATATTTTGGGAATTTGAGTGTAGCTTTTCATACTACTTTCTGCTAATTGGGAATACTGGCAATCTTATGGGGATCCTGAGAAAATGTAGAATTATGGTCAAGTCTTGACTGTAGTAGTCTGTGAGGTTGCATCATCTCAGCCAGTTGCCTTGAAGCTGTTCTAGATGTTGGATCATCTGGACCACAGATCCCATTGGAGACCTCTCAGGGTGTCTTCCCTGATGGAACCATATTAACCTGGAAGGAATCCACAGCTTCTCATCTTCTGTGGAAACAAAAGCAGAACCTCTTTTCCAAAGCAACATATCCTTAGACACAAATTTTGAAGTCAAGATACCTTTAAAATATATAGGTTCGTTTATCTTAGTGGCCTTTACAATCAAACGTTTTTCTGCAGTTAGCTCATTAACAATCAAAAATTCAAAGAAAACATAATAATATACATAATCCAGACTCTCGTATTTTTTCATCTTTACATGGCCTATTTATTTTATATTACTTTTACTGTCTCTTTAAAGACTTCATTTTTTATACCTGCCTATACTCCTTTTCCTCTCTTCCAAGCCTACATACATTTTTACACACACTGTAAACTTTTTAGAGGTTTTTTTTCCATCTGAATCTGTTCTATTGTGTATTTGTAATCCTTTTCTGACCAGGAGAGTTTTTACATTATTAAACTGCACAGCTTTGGTTGCTGGCTCTTCCCTGTTTTGCTTTTCAACAGGACAGATGTACATTCACTGCCAGCTGTGGGAGCTCTGCTCACTGCCCCAACTCTGGGAAGCAGCGAATTCATGCCACCACCAAGCAGCATGCAGCACATTGCCCTCTAACCCCATTTAAGTGCTCAGTAGCAGAACCTCTCAAGAGAGCCCTCTATGCAGCCTGCACAAACCAGAAAGGCATCTCTTGAAGGAGCCATGCATTTTTTAACTACCAGCAAACAGAGCCTATCTGAAAAAATGCAGTTACCAAGAAGCTGTGCTTGACTCCCATTTTTCTAAGTACTCTTTTTTTAAGCTTTCTAAGGCTTTATATGGGTGTATGTGCCCCACGTTGGGCACCAAATGCTGCCGGAAGTTTTCCTGTGTCCTGCAGCACCTCAGTCCCAAGTAAACACACAGAGGCTTATATTAATTACAAACTGCTTGGTCTATTGTAGCTGGAAGTTTTTCTGGTCCCACTCAGGCCACAGTCCCACAGCCACAATAATCACTCAGAGGCTTATATTAATTACAAACTGTATGGCCTATGGCTCAAGCTTCTTGCTAGCTAGCTCTTTCATCTTAAATTAACCTATTTCTATTAATCTATATGTTGCCACACGGCTGTGGCATTACCAGTCTGCTGGCATCTTGTTGCTCCTTGGACAGCAGCAGGCATCTCTCCTGACTCTGCCGTTCTTCCCTCTGTTATCTCTGCTTGGATTTCCTGCCTGGCTATAAGCTTTCTGCCACAGGCCAAAACAGTTTTATTTATTATCCAATGGGAGCCACACATATTCACAGCATATAGAAAGACCATCCCATAGCATACAAATGTATACATACAATTAAAAATAATAAAAATTAAAAAAATAAGCATTAAAAAATAAATATGAAAAAAATAAAATAGCCAGACAGAGGCAGGGGAATCTAGGTGAGTTTGAGGCCAATCTGTCTACAGAGTTAGTTCCAGGAAGGCCAGAGCTACACAAAGAAACCCTGTCTTGAAAAAACAAAAATAAATAAATAAATAAATTACCAACAAATAGCAAGATAAGCTCTACTTTGAGAGTTTAGAGTTAAATGCAAAAGCAAATCAAAACCAATCAAAAATATGTATGATTGTATGTATGATTGTTTGTGTCTTAGATGACACAGAAATTGAAGGAAGGGGGTCAATGATAGCTGCTTTTTTCAGTATAGAACTCCTGGGTACTATGTGTTCAATCATGTGCATTTATTATTATATAATATCAGTAACTACTGATAAGAGTTTGAGTGGATATTAAGTAATATAACACAGATCAAACCTGACATTTGGAATATTGTGAACTGCAGTTCTCTGAAGAAACTGGTATCTGTGTTGGAGATCCTGCAAGCTGTTTAACTTTGGCTGATTAAAACACTGTGGTTGGGGGCTGGAGAGATAGATAGCTCAGTGGTTAAGAGCATGCGCTGTTCTTATGGAGGACCCAAGTTTGGTTTCCATGTCAGGTGACTTACAGCTGCCTATAACTCCAGCTCAGGAAGATCTAATGCCTGTGCTCAAATACACACAGAGAGACACATACAAATAACTAAATATAATATAATAAACCTAAAAAACAACATCATGATTATGAGATGGGATATTGTAGGTCAAGAGCCATCATCATTTTGGGCTATCTTTAGTCTTTTCTGATAACCATTTGCTATTATCTTTCATATCTGACATAACAACATGCATCTCCTAGCTTAAGATACTTTCATCAACCCTAAAGCTAATAATGTGATAAAAGCAACTTCTGGATCCTTGCTTTTTCCATAGCCTACCTATCTGGTGGTCCTACTTACATAGTCTATAAATACATTAATTCATAACTTTATTTTCTCTGACTATAAGAGTTCATATAACTTTTTCCATGATGGAGTTGTCTTTCAGGCTAAATTGAATTTAAATTCCTAGGCCATGTTCTTTCACATTTGGCTTAGAATAAACTTTTTTCTATTATTTCATTAAAACAGAGTTGATATTTTTATATATTGACAATAAACATGTCACTAAAGTTCCTATAATGTAGTAATATTTTTAAAAAGTTAGGTACCAAGTGTTAGAGTATTAGCTATAGAAGGCTATAAATGGGAAGTTTAAATGGCTATATATTGCATTCACAATCACATATGCCTTAGACTTTAGGCTATTTTGGGTTACTAAAGTCACTTTCAACCTTCTAGTCAGAAACACAATTGAGAATTTTATTATCACTTCCATTATTCTTGTAAGCCAATTTCCTTTGTCATTAGTAGTCAAGAAAGACATCTGTCTGTGCCTTTGTCCCTCTGACATTTAATTCCAGTAGAAAAATAGGTTTGATTTACTGTACATAATCTCTTGGTGTCTCATACTGGATGGAATCTTCTCCCGCTTTGCTGAGTTGTCAAAACTTTTGTCTCTAGGAGTAAAAACTGGATCTCCCTGATATCTGAACCACTGTAGACTCTTGATCAGAATCTAAATGACAGTGTGATGGCTATTCTTGGTTGTCAACTTGATTACATCTGGAATGACCTAAAAACCTGAGCAGCTGGACACACCTGTAAGGGAGTTTTCTAACTCCAGATCATTTGAGGTAGGAAGACCCACTTGAAATCTGGGCCACACCATGTGGTAGCTGCCTACAGAAAGGACATGGAGGAAAGAAGCTTTTGCACTTTGCTTTCTGGCACTCACTCTCACTAGCAAGTTTATCTAGCCTGCAACTGAGGCTTTCCTTCACTGATATTAGAGTCTACTTCCTCAGTATGTCAATGTATACTAAAGACCAGCTGAGACATCCAGTCTCATGGACTAAACTATTTGATTCTTGGAACTTCTGTCAGGAGACAGAGCATGTTAGACTAGCTAAACCATAGCCTGTTAGACATATATATATATATATATATATATACATGCATACATACATATATATACACATACATATACATATATATATTCATTCTCTCAGTTCTCCTCTAGAGAACCCTAATGCAGTCTGCCCATATTCTTTTACACATCTAGAAAGAGACACACTATTACCAACCACCCAGAGTTTTAAGCCTTGTTTTATTTTATTTCTTTGGAAATTTTCTTTGTCCCATTTAATTGCAAACTGTAATTACAAACAAGAATCATGCACAGGAACAGTCTGATTTTAATCAAAAGCCTAGTGGCACACAGTCCAGACCATTTTTCTGATTCCTGAGCCTAGTAGAAAGTTTGTAGAATGAGGAAAATGTGATGTGGTATCCCATTAAAGTTCAGACTCTGTTCAAATAATGCTCATTTGGGGTCTCTCTTCTCTTGCTTACAATCTCTTTGGCATATTACTTAACCTTTGTTACAGTATTTTTATTTGTTAAATGGTAATAAAAATAGTGGGTACCTTCTAAAAATCTTGTCAAAGGGCTAAATGAGCATGGAATTCCAATCACATAGCACAGTGTCTGCTGCAAAGCAAATGTAGGAAAGTGATAAGCAGTTGTCCTTATTCTTCTTATTTCTCTATGAAGTAAAGCAATTCCTTCTCACTTGAGATACTGGAATCAAAATAAACCCAATCAAATTTAAAGTCCCTTTGTTAAAATCCAAACCAGAAAATACAAAATACAAAAAGAAGCCCAAAATTATTAAAAATTAATATTTTTAATTTTTATCACACTTGCAAAGGGAAAGCTGCTTTCTTAAATTTCTTATCTGTGTATGTATATATGTATATACACATATGTATATAATTTATATCTGTACATATATGCATACATTAATAACATATGTGTATATTTATGTATGTGTGTACTAATATGGTAATTGTGTGGGTATGCATGTTAATATGTATGTATTACACACATATATACATGTAATATATACATGTGTTAATATGTACATATACATGTATTAAGATTGCAGAATGATGTCATCTCTAACTTCGTAGACAGTATTCATTGCTATCCTTGGACAGACTGGATATGCCTGCATAGTTTTTCCCTGTATGTCTGGTGCCTGCTGGCGTCAAACATATTAACTTTGCTCACATTTCTTTTTTTTGGTTCTGAAAATTATAACCAAGTATGCAAGTTCTAAATCTGAAGCGAGAGACATTCATTAAACTGCAGTTGGGTGTTTCTTTTAGCTTCACTTGTTTTTAAAACTTTGGCCAGAAGGCACATGCACACATGCCCATGTACACACACACACACACACACAATTGGGGGAGTTGTAAGCCCTGAGAGAAAATAGTGGCTGTATTAGATTCCGGCTAGATAAATGCACAGGATTCTCTAATTTTCGAACCGGACAAAGCACCAGCCAACACAAAGCTAGGTCAAGTAGGAGCCATGCAAAGCTGAAAGCATTTGAGCTGTGGGCTGGCACTGGTGCTTCAGCAGTGACTTTGATCCAGAAAAGAGTTTCTAGTGTGAATTTCTGGAAAAAGTCATTCAAAGCTGTATTAATTAGCCAGCCAACTCTGTTCATGTTTTCTTTTAAAGCTAAGTCCTTTCAAATGACTCTAAATGCCTGCTCAAGCAAGATTTTATAAAAATCAAGACAAATACCTTTTAATTAAAAGATAATCACAAATCTCATTTGTATCACTGTGTAACATCTGGTCTGGAAAAAATGGAAAGGACATTTCTGATCATGATGGCTTAAGTAATTTCTGGTAGAAAACTTCTATTAAATATTTAATCAGAAAGAATAATTAAACTCTGTGTTGCTTTGTGTTTATATTGCTTCATCTATCTCTGTACTTCTTTTTTTCTGTTTTCCTTCTTTGTGACTGTGACTGTATTGATTGCCACTCCATTTCTCCACATCTTTCAAACCAATTCAGCCTTATCTCATAGGTTGGAAGTCAGATCTCGGGTTTCCTGAGAGTCTGCTTCCCCACAACCTTTTAATTAACATCATCACTAAGTCGTGTATTCCAGAAAATAACCAAAGTTGCCATGGTTTCAGAGCTTCTAGGAGGGGACATGCCTTTCTTGGCTTGACTCTGTAATATGCTCCCAAGCATGCCTGGTTTTGCTTTCTCTTTGTTGGACAATACTGCCCACACCATCTCCTCTACACCTGCCACATTGCCCAAGACCTCGAATAACATGATCTTCTACATATCTGGCAAGTGAACACAGTAACATATTGTACCCAGTAAATAATGTCCTGCAACCATCAAGTGCTGAGCATAGAACAAGATGGACAGTTTTATTGGGGCACAGCCAAAAAAAATGTTTTAGCTATGGGGGCCATCTGAGAAAACCTTCAGCTTGTGAGCTTAGTAACTCTGTTATGATAATTTGGGGGATTGGTTTTGCCACTCAAAATGTCCTCCTCCTGAAATGTGACTTCACTCTGCCTACCATGAATCATAACTTTAAAAAAGAAAACTAACAAAGGAACAAATTGTAAGTCTCCCAAAATTCAACTGGGAAAAGTTAAGGGGCTACAGGCAAAAAGACAAACAAACAAACAAAAAACCTTATTTGTTGGGAAATCTGGTCTTAATTTTAAAAGGTTTATTGACCAGAAATTGCCTTCCTTAGGAAGCTATAACATTGTGACGGTTAGAATGAGATGTTCACCATCGTCTCTAGCATTTGAACACTTGGTCCCAGTTGATGGTAGTGTTTCGGAAGGTTTGGGATGTGTGGCCTTGCTGGGGGATTAAGTATGTCCCTGGGGGAAGGCTTTGAGGTTTCAAAGACTCTTGCCATTTCTAGTTTGTTCTCTCTGCTTCACACTTGTGGTTCAAGGTGTGAGCTCTCAGCTGCTGATCCTGCCACCAGGCCTCACTCCACCATCATGGACTCTAACTCTTGGGGATCATAATCCCAAAGAAACCTTTTTTCTCTAAGTTTTCTTGATCATGGTGTTTTAGCAAAACAATAGAAAAGTAACTAATACAGGTATCTTCTACCAAAGCCAGGAAAGTGCTCTCCATGAACTCAAGTGATCATTGACATATGAGTATGTTCCTACCGATTTGGGGACAAGTGCAGTTATCCCAGGGGTTGAATTGTAGAACCAAGTTCAACCCATTTCAGACAGAGAGGTCACCCATTTCAAGGAAAGTGCTGAGGTTAGCTCAGCTGCTTGTGACTTAAGCACCATGCTAATTGCTGTTTATCACAAGAGCTACATCCTGGAAGGATTGAAGAGCCCTCAAAGAGAAGACTCGAGACTATGGCTGCAGCTCAGTGGTTCAGCTATTGCCTAGCATAAGAAAGGCACTGGACTCCATCCCTAACACTGAAAAAATGTCAGCCATGCTTAGTGGAATTGTAGTTTCAAACAGATCTTATTGCTTCTCTCTTCTATTTGTGCTGGTATATTCTTCCTTTTCTTCTTCTTAATTTATTATTATTATTATTATTATTATTATTATTATTATTATTATTCTCTCCTATATTACATCCAGACCACAGTTTCCCCCCCTCCACTCCTTCCAGTCCCCCACTCCCCTCTCCTCCAGATCTACTGCTCCTGTTTCCCTTCAGAAAAGAGCAGATCTCCCAGGGATATCAACTGAACATGGCATAACAAGTTACAATAAGACCAGGCACAAACCCTCATTATCAAAGCTGGATGAGGCAACCCAATAGGAGGAAAATAAGATGCAAGCGGTTTCAAGTTTACAGATAGATCTGGTTCTAAAATAAAATATGTTTATATTTTTTTTCTTCAATTCAAACCCCGCTTTCCCAAGCATCAATGATATAAATGCTGACTTGGTTCCAAGTTCAACCCACAAGAACTTATTTAGACTTAAGTGTTGAGCAAATGCTAAATCTTTGCAGAAGAAAGTGTCAGAATATAGTTGAAGAAAAACCAATAACTAAAGTAAAAAAACTGAATAATTGTTTAAAATTTTTCATCCAGTGTAACTGCTTGAAGCCACACATGTTTTAATTGGGGATGATGAGGCTGGGCGGAGTCTATGATCACTTCAAGGGTGGGGGTGGGGGTGGGAGTGAAAGCTCTTGGGCTTCTTGACGACCTATAGAACTTTCTGTTCCTGGTGCCTTAATTTGAATTTATTGTTAACCTTCCACTAGTATTTCAGTGTTAGCTTCACAGACCTCAATGATCAGCTGCATTCCTCGTTAGAGAAGCTAAAGGAGATAACATAGGTGAGCACCTCTTGCGTCTTGCCCAGTGCTACGACCATTATTAGACATGTGGAAACCATTGAATGAGCTCTGACTCCTAGCTACAGGAGAAGTAGAAATCTGGATTAAACAGCATTTCTAAAGAGGTAGCTCGTGAACTCTGTTTGTACTGTAAAGTCAGTAATGACTCCTTCTCAGTTTCCATTTACAAAGTCAATACTGAAAGCTTCTTAAAAGTATTGGTTTTGAAAAGAGGACATTTGATAACCTCTAGTAACCCCACACAGCAATGAATCTTGGATCACGATGTTCAAACTCTTATCACTTCCATATCCAATATAGCCTAGCCATGTGCGTGCGTGTGTGCATGTGTGTGTGTGTGTGTGTGTGTGTGTGTGTGTGTGTGTGTGTGTGTGTGTGTTTGGTTTTGGAAGTTTGGATACTAGAGATTGCAGCCAGGGTCTCATACATGCCAAATAGACACTGAGCTAATTCACAGCTCCGTAGCCTAGTGTTTCAATCATTACATAGGTTTAACTTGCTTTTATTTAGTGATATATTGTTCCATTTGTGCCTATGGTGGGCTGTTGGCTAAAGATAAGAAACATGAGGAAGACTTCTGCTGAAATGAAAAAGATGGTCAAAACGATAGCAGTTCTAACAGGTAGAGTTTTCTAGGCTCATTCTTATGACCTGCCCTCAAAGTCTTATGGTGAAGCCTTAAGCTCCATTATGCCAGAGTAGGTCTGTGTTTGGAGAGATGGATGTGGTAATTAAGTTGTAATGAGATCACTTGAGTGGGTTCTTACACACCATGAGTGATATCCTTAAAAAGAGGAAGAAATTTGAACACAGATCTGAATGAGCAAAGAAAATACTGTGAGGAAACACAGGAAGAAAATGACTACCTTTAGGCTGAGGAGAGACACCTCTGAAGAAATCACCTCTATCAACATCTTGATTTTGGGTGTCTATTTTCCAGAATTGTAAGAGAGAAACTATTTCTCCTGCTTAAAGACACCCAATGTTCAGTGTTTCATTAGGGTAGCACTAGCCCATTAACAAATTGTCTTAAGTTACTTTTTACAAGATTTTTCTTAACCATTGTTTGTTGGTTTCTTAGATAGGGTCTCACTGTGAAGACTAAATTGGTCTCCCATCCTGGGATTACAGGTGTGTGCCACCATCTATCCTTTACAAGATTATTTATTTCTTTTGAGAAAGTTCTCACTATGTAACCCTGGCTGTCTTGGAACTCACTATGTAGACCAGGTTGACCTTGAACTCACAGAGATTGTCCTGCCCCTGCCTTCCCAGTGTTGGGATTCAAGGTGTGCACCATCATGCCTGGCCTTATAAGATTCTTACATAACAACAATCTGATAAAAAAAAAAAGTTTATGCTGTATAATAAGCTGTCTCATAGAGTTTATTAATCAGTGGTAAAACTGAAAACATAGTGACAGCTATATCCAGTTTATATTTATGTCTATTGGGAAATGGAATAAACACTTTTGCTATGTTATTCGTGAAACAAGTATAGAGGAATGACAGAATTTTCTCCTAATGTCGTTATGTAGAAACAAAGTACTAACATGAATATAAGCAAATTTACTTTTATACAGCAAAACACAAGACATTCAAACATCACAATAGAAAAGTTTTTTGTCAATTTCTATACCATAACACATGTAAATTGCTTTTGACATTTTAATATACATTTATCCTTCAAACAAAACACACTGGAATGTGACAAAAATTCTGTTTGTTTTACATACTCTTAACAGCACACAATATTCAACAGGTTAACAGCAATTTGAAATAATACTAGCTACTGCATCCGTTTTACTTTAAAATATGAGCCCTGCGGTGGAACCCACTGAGACAGCTCTCAGTACTCCATATCTCTTGGTATTCAGGTCTTGATCTCTTCCTCTTGATTGTGAGTTGGACCTAGCAACCTGCTTCTAATGAACAGAGTAGGGCAAAGAGGAAGTGTCGAGGAGTTCATGTCCAGAAGAACCCCGATTTCTACCAGGTGGACAAGAATGATCGCATAGCAAGTACTCCACACTGAGCCAGAACCCTAGACTGGCTCTCTCCTCCCTTTCTCTTTCCCCAGCTCTCCCTGGCTTGCTCTGTCCATTACTCACACTGAAGGAAGTCAACTGCCATGCTGTGAGCTGGAGTCACTCCACAGAGAGTCCCACGTGGTAAGGAATAGATGTTTGTCAACAGCCATAAAAATAAAAACAAAACAACAAACAAATGAACAACAGCAGCAGCAGCAGCAACAACAAAAAGCTAAATCCTTCTAGCAACCATGGTAAGTGAATTTGGAAGTAGATTCTTCCTGTCTTAGTTGGGGTTTTTATTACTATGGTGAAACCATGACCAAAAGCAAGTTGGGGAGGAAAGGGTTTATTTGGCTTACACTTCTATATCCATAGTCCATCACTGAAGGAAGTCAGAGCAAGAACTCTAACAGGGCAGAAACCTGGAGGCAGGAGCTGAAGCAGAGGCTGTGGAGGAGAGCTGCTTATGGGCTGGCTCCTCATGGTTTGCTCAACCAGTTTTCTTATAGACCCCAGGACCACCAGCCCAGGGAAGGCACCGGGACAACTAATCAAGAAAATGCCCTACAGATGGATCTTTTGGAGGCATTTTCTCAGTTGAGGATCCTTCCTTTCAGATAACTCCAGCTGGTAATAAGTTGACATAAAACTAGCCAGCACACTTCCCAGGTTGAGGTATCAAATGAGACCCTATGCCATGGCCTGTGTCTGGCATAAGACCCTGAGCTAAAGCCAATCAACTAAACCATGCTCAAATTCCTGACCCATAGACACTATATAATAATAAATGTTGTCTTAAGTTGCTTTGGGGGTAAATTCTTCTGAAGCAATAGCTAGCTTCAATAAAATAGTGAGCTGAAGTGCCTTTCACTTAGCAACAGTTTTTAATTGTGGAGCAGCTATAGAGTGAGAAACTATTTCAATAATTTCTAAACTGGATGCTGATTAGATGTTAATGTGAAAGAGATACATAAATTCATAACGGCTAGGCAAGCCTTTTCTCAAGAGAACTTTGAATTGTATAGCCAGGAATGATTACAAAGTGAACGATCATTTCTGCTAGGCCCGAGTTACCTGGGTTAAATTCTGGTGAAAAGTTCAGGCTTCTCTGACCTATTCCAGAGCTACTATATCAGAAGAAATAGTGGGATGGCCTAGAGAGCCATGGTCTCACACAGGTCCCACTCTTCCAAGCTAATCCAGTGTTCATCAAAGTCTGGGAGTTTGGGTTTGTCAGGGAGATTTATTTACAGATTCGGCTCCTGTAAAGTCTGGCTGTGCAGCAGCCTTCTCTTGGGAGTTAATCCCAACTTCATTGAATCAGAGTCCCAGAGGACAAGGCAGCCAATCTGTATTTTTAAAGCTGCTCAGTTAGTTCTGAAGAAATTCTCGGGGAACAAGCCAGGTTTTGTCAGTAAATATCACTGAATCATTTCTGGTCTGTGCCACCCCCTCATTCTGTCCTAAAGCAGTCACTTGGAAAGCAGTGCGTGTACTGAGTATCCCAGATAGTATCGATGGACAGGCAGCCACCCACAGCTCTGGTCACATGCACTGGATAAGAGAACAAGAGACAACAGGGGTGCAGAGGCCCTTGGGCTATAACTCACGGACTTCAGTGATAGCAGGGTAGGAGTAAAGCATGGAAATAAACATTGTACACAGCTCACGGTGCAGGAGATTCCCACCACGCAGGCCACATGGAGCCTGGGAGAAAACAAGGACAGAGTGATACACGGTATCTGGAAATCAGTGTTCTCAAGGGTGTCCTGATGGGTTATGTGTGCCAAGAATTTGGGGCTGTATATGAGAGCCCCTGACCTTTTATTTTTCTACTGTATTCAAGTGACTAGGCTGATAATGTATGTGTGAGAGCAACAAGGAGAAGTACCATTTCTGGAGTCTTGCTACAGCCAAGTCCTAAGCTAACTAAAGCTTTAACGTGCATGGACTTAACAATCGTTTGGCCTCCAGCTCCAGCATGCTCTAGTGGTGAGCAGCAGCACGACCAGCAACACACGTGGATGCAATCCTTCCATTATTACTCTCTAAGTACAACACTTAGCTCCATTTTAGACATGAGGAAACTGGCTCAACGAGATTGAGCAGCTGGTGTTAGGTGTCTAGCCTGGAACTCATTATGTAGACCAGGCCCGCCCTGAAATCACTCATGGACATCCACCTGTCTGCTTCCCCAGTGTTGGGATTAAAGGTGTGCATCACCATGCCTACCAGATATCCTCAGCCTTGAGGCCCCATCCCTTTTAGACACAGTGCCACCGGACTCCAGCGTATTCAGGAAGAGGTAATTGTCTTATCTTCTCCGTGTCTCCTAACAATTTTTTCTAGGAAAAAAAAAAAAAACTTGAAACTATGATCAGTTTGGGGATTAAGTTTTGGCTGGGCTTTGTATCACACGGAGAGTAAGTTCAGTCAACAGTGTCAGGGGGCAAGCAGCCCATTCCTCTCAGGGACAGTAACCTGACCCTGGGAGCCCATCCCAGGGTGTGCTTCTGATACTGAGGTAAGAACTGTTCTGCTGAACTTGGAGATGCCATCCTGCTTTGTCCTGCTGCATCAGACTTCTCTGCTAATTAGGGCCACAAAACTGATGCTGGGCCACTTACCTGATAGCCTTTCCCCACGGGGCCAGCCCTTAAGAGCTCCCTGAATGTGGTTTGTCTGAACAAGTAACCAAGAGCTTCGGAGAAAAGGTTTAGGAACGCCTTAACTCTTAGCATCTAAGAGGAATGGCAGTCACAATAGCTGTGTCCTCTCCTCTGGAAGGCAGGAGGCACTGGAGATGATTTCAATAGGGACAGCTATTGAGATTCCCCCTCAGACATGGTGCTTATCTGAGACTTCACCTACTCATAACTATGGTATTCCTGGATTCAAAGGAGAAATAGTTAGGTTCCCATGGGCTAGAAGGACTGGCTGAATACATCGTGCAAACTCATGCCAGACAAGGACTTTCACATACCTAGAGTTTACTGTCCTACCACTCCAAGGAAGTTGTACACAATAAGTTTGGGGACACAGGGGACTTAAAAAAAATTAGAAGATCAAAACAACCCCAATAGTGTTCTGGAGACAAAACCAAAATGGGGTTAGCCTAAGGGTCATGAGCCCATGTCAAGCAATGGGGGCTAAGGCTACATTGGAATTTCCCAAGGGGCCTGTGCAAACATTGAAGAGCCCCCTAGAGAACACAGTGCCTTAGATGGTGGCTATGCTCAGGAGGATGGGAAGGCTTGCTTCTAGATCCTTAATAGCTGATTTCTTCACATTCCTCACACTTGGTGCTCATAGCCTAATGTGAGGCAGAAATCCCCAGGAGACAGCCGAGATTCATGGAAGAAGAAGCTGTACGAACTTATGGGGCTATTTGAGTTCTAAGAGAAGACCTGCTGATGCCACTGGAAGTATTTCTAGAATTTCTAGAATTGTTCTCAGATGGCTTCTGGAGTGGAGACATGTGATGCCCAGTTTCTACTGTCAACTCAATTGGCTTTGTAGTTAATTAGAAGACACAGCTCTGAGCCTATCTGTGAAAGCATTTCCAGAGAAGTTTAACTAAGATAGGAAGATGCACCCTGGATGTAAGTGGCACCATGGGGTCTTGGACTGAAGAAAAAGGCAAAAAGAAAAGAAAAAGGAAGAAAATGGCACTGAACTGAGCACTGCCATTTATCTCTCTGTGTTCCTGACTTGACCAATGTGATCAGCCACCTCCTGCTTCTGCGACTCTGATTTCCCCGCCATAATGGACTGGGTTCCCTCAAACTGCAAGCCAAAGTAAAGCCTCACTTCCTTCCTTTAGGTGCTTTTCTCAGATGTTTCGTTACGGCACTGAGAAGACAACTACTATGGGGCTCCAAGCAAGTACAGCTTTTCAAGAGGAGAAAAGACATAGATGGATCCTTTGCTAAACACTACAGAGTTTCTGGCCTGTGTGTGTCCTCAGTCCAGGACTTGTTTGGAAGCAAAATAACGAGATTTTAAAGTGACTCAGGATATATATGAATTCATGTGTGCTCCCCTGTGTCTACAACTCAGGTGAGGAGGATGCTAACAAATCTTAAAGCAGACCCTTTGGTTGTTGGGAAGGCTTGTTTTCAACTTTGCTGAATAAAGGCTCTCTGTATTCATAGCATGACTCCGACTGTCATGCCTAGCTTGTTGCATTAGATTTATGGGATTATGGGATTTGGTTCTAGGACCTGCTGGGTCTAATTAAAGTTTTAGGACTCCAAGGAGACTAGCTGCCATTTTCAAAGAATGAATCTAAAAATAAATAAATAGATAAATAGATTAAAGTGTCCTCTATGGATGTGCTCCCAGCTCCAGCTTCCTAGCATGAAAGGCTCCAGCCACCATTACGGAGTTGTGGCCTTTTCTCCTTCTGTCCCTACTCATTGATTTGGTAAAATTTACCACAACACAGTCCTTGGTTTTTGTGTCTGTTTTTAGGACATATGGCTTAAGATCTGGGGACCGTGCTAGCCTTACCTCATGGTCACTTGTGCACTTGAACTCTGTGCATGAGCTTGTGCGTGCCTGATTGCCATCTTCCCTCCCAACATTGGCCAAAGCCATACCCCTGAAAGAAAGATTCTGACCTTGAGGGAGATCAGATAAGGTTTCTGGGAAGGCCAAAAGACAAGTCCTCTAGCTCAAGGCCAGTTTCCCCACCACCCTACTACTTAGAGCTGGGGGCTAACCTGGCTGTGTTCCCAGCTCCGGGCCCCAGAGTTATAAAATGGGAGGAGAGAAAATCAAGTCATGAGGTCAATCAGTACTACGTGGCCCATTGCAGCTTCCCAGCCTTCAAGCCTTGCCTGGGCTCTGAGCCAAGATTCTCAGCTTCCTGCTGGACACAGCCACATAAAAACCTCACTGGCACCCATAAACTCAGCAATTTCCAGCTGACAGTATCAACTGTTGCCCGTCACTGTCCCTCCTACCTACATTTGTTCCTTGCCTCCACTGACAGTATCACCATGGACCCAAACATGGACAGCCCTGTGGTTTCTACATATTGACATGTGTTTGAAGCCATCCCCTTCTCTCAGAACCCACTGCCTCAGTGCCTGGTCCCAAGAAATTTCCTCTCTTGCCTGGACCAATCAGATGGTCAACCTGCCTTTAGGCTCTCTCCTCTCAGGCTTTCTCCTACTCCGGGGATATAAAAATTTACTTCCTCATCTGTTTCTCTTCCTCCTTGACAGAAACCTTCAGCGGTTCCTCATTACCACCCAACAAAACCCTCGGTTTTCCCAAAGAAGCTTTAAATAGCTGGCTGCAGCCACCATGATCAGGGTTCCACCAGAGACCACCAACTGGGTGTTGCGGCTGCCAGTTCTACTCTACCAAATCCACCTAAGAACATGCAGAAAACTCTCTCACTCAGATAGCAGCCCAAATACTCAAATACCTGGAGCATCCTTACCACCTTCCTCCACCTTTTCCCCTGACAATACCCTCCATCTTTCCTGAAGATTCGCCTGACCTCTGTATGTGTGAAGCTATCTCCAGTTTACCAGACGTGAGATTTGTAACCATCACTGCCCCAGGAATCAAGCATCATTATGGTTTAAATATGCAATGTTCTCCATAGACTTGGGTGTTGACTGCTTGGTCTTAAGATCATGGCACTAACCCAGAATCCATGGAGCCAAGGATTGTGAAGTGAAATCTCAAAGCTGTGTGCTAAAATAAATGGACTTCTTCTTTTAAGTTATTCTCTTAGGTATTCAGATCACAGCAAAAACAACAGCAAACTAATCCAGACATCCTGGAGGCTGCCATCTGATTTCAGAAGAAAATCTGGTAGATCATGCAATGTTTAGTAGGGTCAGTTTCCCAGCAGAGAGCCCCTGATGAAGCAATGAATGAAGCTACAGGTGAAATCAGAGATACAATGAGAATTCCCACTATGCTTTATCGTCTGGGAATGAGGAACATCTGCTAAAAGAAGCCTCCGGCAAAGAATGGAGTTAGCTTACAAGAAAGGCCCTGTGGGCTGCAAATGGCACAGCCATACATATAGGAATACCTAAACCTACCAACATTCACATTATGCCACCATTATGTACCCAGATGTGAGGCTACAAGATTTAATGTTTGCTTTACTGGACTTTAGTCTTGCTCTGGCACAGTATTTCCTTGGCATTCATATGTGGATCCCCTTTAGAACAGGAATAACTAGTGTGTGTTATTGTATGTTAGAAGTCTGTGACTTATTTCAATTTGGAGGGGATCTCAGCCAAGAGACTGTCTTGAGTCTATGTAGAGACTCTGAATTTAGATTTTTTTTTTTAACAATTTGGAGCAGTTAAGACTTTGGAGACTCTTGGAGATAAACTAAATGCATTTTGTATCATGAGCTGGCCTTGAGTCTTTACATGCCAAGGGCAGAATGTTACAGTTTGAGTATGCAGTGCTCCTCCTAGTCATGAGTTTTGAACTCTTGGTTCCTAACTAACACTATCTCAGGAGTTTCTGGAAACTTTATAAGGTGATGTCTATTTGGGGACATGCCTTTATAAAGTGTGGCCTAGGTCTCTTGGGAGCATGCCTTTGAAGGTTATCCTTGGAACCCATTCCCCTTTTTTTGCTCCCTATTTGCCATGAAGTGAACATCATACTTCTACTACCTTGTCCATGATACTCTGCCCAAGTGCATGAGGCCAAGTGACCATGGAATGAACCTTCTGAAACTTCGGGCTGGAACAAATCCCTCTTTCCAATTGTTTCTCTTGGGTATTTAGTTGCCTTGGTGGGAGTCTAACTAATCCAGATCCATTCTGCTCTATAATACCTATGGGTCCATGAGAGTTTATGTGTGCCTCAATTCCTCTACTAGACCCCAAAGATTGCTCAGAACATGACTGGGTTCCCCTTTGTATTTTCAGAACTTAGACAGTAGCTGACCTGTGGTAGATACTACAATCCACACAATCCAGTCAAATATAAGGAGCTCAGAGACTTTGCACATACTATTTCCCTCATCTTCAGTCCTGCTTTGTTGTGAAATATTAGTTTAACTAGGCAAAGATGTGTTACATTTGTTTATACTGCATTTGTTAACTATGTAAAGATGTGTTGCATTTGTGTTAATTACATAAAATTAAACTGGGCTCAGAGAGGCGGGATTAGCAACTGGTTGACAGGAAGTAGCAGGGAGGAGCTTAGCATAGGTTTTATTAGTTGGGGTGTGTGGGAGGCAGTGGCTTTTAGAGAAAGTTAGCCAGTTGCTACTCTACCTCACAGGTTTTCATCCTAGCCTTTGAATCTCGAGCTTCATTAGAACTATAGAGATTTAGTTAGAACTTCCTTAAGCAGCAGCAGCAACAGAGCCATCGTCTGGGGGAGCGGAATTCCCCCCAGGCTACAGCCTTAGCAACCCGGACTAGTAGTTTAAAGTACAGACAGTGTAAGAAAGGTAAAACAACACTGTTGCTTTACTTTTTTTATTTATTGTTTCTCAATATTCAAGTCAAGTCATGTGACCTAGGAAGACTTTCCTATTCATCCTTTTTTTTTCTTTTAACTTTTATTTTGCACCCCTAGAATTGGAACCCAGGACCTGACACATGGGAGGCAAGTGATCTACCACTGAGCTACATCCTAAGCAGGGAAGACTTTCCTAATGAACGTCACTCACTCGTCTTCTGCTGCTTAATTTCCCCTCAGTAATAATGAAGCTATAGCTTCTGTGACTTCTCCCACAGTCTTGGGGCAATGTTTCCTCTCAAAATCCCTCTCCTACATGGATGCAGACTCTTCGGGAGGGGAGTTCCGTGTTTACTGTTTTATCTGTTGCCAGGTTGTAAACATTTCTCCCTAATTAAGAATAGCCTGAAACTCTTACTCGTGCCTCGATATCTCACAGCACAGTGTAAACCTTAAGCTTCTCCACTGCGTGGAATGCTTAGTCTCACCTTGAGCAAAGCAGTATTACCCGACTGGGCGTTTGAGGGAATTTTTTTTCCTCTTTATGATGTACTTACATATGTATTGCAGAGCACCAAGAATAAAAAGTACAGGTTTTTATCTACACATTGAATACGGTCAGAATTCATCTTGAATGACTACATATAGACCAATAAACGGACCTTCATTGGACACCTTTACAGCAGCTTAGTTAAAATCATGGAATCAGGCAACATACAACGCACGCAATTGGTGCCAAATTCTGGCTCTACAGTTTACGGGTTTCGTAACCTTGACCTTGGTCTGCTAATCTGTAGAGTGGGGAGAATAATCGTTCCAACCTTGTGGGTTGTTGTCAGGAATACATGAGTCAATTTCTGGCAGTGTGGTTTCTCAATGTCATGAACTGTTATTTTCCTCATCATTCCCCCTCAAGTATAAGATCCCTATCTTTCTATTATTGTGCTAAGTCACAGAAAATTCCATGGGGGCTGCTGGGAGCTCACCAAATAAAACTTTCGACACCAATGTGGTATAAGCCAAGACAAGCAATAGGAATCCAAGGGAAGGGGATGCCAGATAAAGCTTAAGGGATAGACACGTTCATTAAGTGGTCTTCTAGAAGAACAGCTGCAGGATGTGAAGAGAAAATAAGACTGAGCCAGTATACTGGCCTGGCCTCCCCAGCTTCCTCTTCCCCGAGGCCCCCAAACCCTGACTTTGGTGTGGACACGAATTAAGACATTCTGGCCTCAGGGCTGCAGGTGGTAAGAACTACCTTTAGTCACAGTGAGTTCTGGACGAAGAAGTCAACACAACTCGTTCTGCCCAAAGCAGTTCCCAGATGGGCCTGGGCAAGATGAAGCATTTGCCGACAGTTAAGTCTGTGCTCTTACCTTGAAAAGGTTCTTTCAAATGTGCAGCATTTCAAGTAAACCCCAGTAGGAGACTGAACGATGAACTGATTTTGTAGACACTGATCTCACAGGTAGATTTTATTTTTTTGATTGTTCGCTTTCCACTCCATGAGTCAGTAAGAGTCTTGCATTTTGCTTTCTGTGGTGACTTTCAGTCAACGTTGGGATTTGGTCATTTTTGTTCAAACAGGATCACACTGCCAAAATGGATGCTGTCATCCAGGCAGTGGAAAATAGCTGTTACCATGGTCTGGCCTGATCGGGATACTAAGTAGGGCTGATATCTAGCAAAAGGTTATGCCTGGATGACATGATGCAGATGTAATTTTGGATTTGTTGCTTTTCTTGTCTTGGAGCTTGCAGGAAAAAGGATTTCTCTTAGCTCACAGTTTCATGGTGAAGGAGGCATGGTGTGTGTGTGGGAGGGGGGTGGGGTGTTCCCCGCACAACTCGTTACATTTCCATGGATCAGGAAATAGAGACAGAACAGGAAGTAAGTCCCACCTGTTCCAATGACTTACCCCCTCCCCACCTGCTCCAATGATCTTACCCCCTCCAGATATTCCTCTCTTCCAAATTTCCACATTCTCTCCAAATACACCAACCAGGGACCAAATGTTCAAACACATGTATTTGTGGAGGACATTTATCATCCAAATCTTAAGTTTCCATGAAACCGATTTCCTCATGCAGTAACTGTCTTAGGTTATTGTTCATGAGAGAAGTTTTAAAAACTGATGCCCACAGCTGCTCTGCCTGCACATATGACCGTGTGCCATGTGGTATGCCTGGTGCCCGCAGAGGTGAGAGGGCATTGGATCCCTTGACACTGAAGTTACAGACAATTGTTAGATGTCGTGTGAGTGCTGAGACTAGAACCCAGGTCCTCTGGAAGACCAGACAATGCTCTTAACTGCTGAGACATCTCTCCAGCCCCATGATGCCAACTTAATGATTGAAAAATGTACACAGGTGGACTATATATCATACTCTCATTAACTTTATTCCCCTGGTCCTTTATGTATTTACTGTGTTCTATCTCTTCTTCACTGAAAATAAGCAATTGCCTTTTTTGTTGTTTTGTTTTGTAAGACCGGGCCTCTCTACATAGTCCAGGCTGTCCTGGAACTCACTCTGAAGACTAGGATGGTAGTAAATTCACAGAGATCTGCTTGCCTCTGCCTCTCAAGTACTGCAATGAACCACCAGGCCTGACAAGCATTATCTTATTCTCTCTCTCTCTCTCTCTCTCTCTCTCTCTCTCTCTCTCTCTCTCTCTCTCTCTCTCTTTCTGTGTGTGTGTGTGTGTGTATGTGTGTGTGTATTCTTAGGGTTTTACATATATGGGGCATGTTCTTTACCTTTGAGCTGTATCCCCAGACCATTTTTATTATTACTTTTGACACAAGGTCTCTATAAGTTGCCTGGGCTGGCTTTGAACTCAATAGGTAGCCCAGAAGGACTCAAGCATGCAGTCCTTTAGCTTCTGTCTCCTGAGTAGCTGGGATTTATGGATGTATGCCACCAAGCATGTCTGCTTTTTAAAAGTTACCATTTTAGCATTGTAAATTATTTTGAGCACATTCAGAAGTTTGAGGGGCTAGTGTAATGAATCCTCAAGTACTCATTGCTCAGTTTTAACAAATCACTATTTTACCATTCTTGTTTGATCTATCCTATCCTCTCCCTAATTTAAAAAAAAAAGGAGGGATATTTTAAGACAAATTCTCAGACATTGTGTCATTTCACTTATAAAATAAATCAGAATACATCTTTCTCACATTGCTTTTAAAACATAGTCATGATATTACTGCTAATAAAATTACCAATAGCTCTGTGAGGTCGTTAACATTAGTTCAGTTTTCATTTCCCCTGATTGATGAGTTCTGTTCCTGAAGAGACATTTGAATGAGAAAGCAGGGGCTCTGAGAGGAGTATGGCTTGCTCAGAGTCACAACACTGAGTCACGAAAGAGCTGTGAGGAGACCTATAGTCTCTCAACCTTGTTCTTTTTAACCTCCTCCATGTTCTGTTTTGTTTCATATACTCCTCTTGTAGCTTCAAAGAGTCTTTCCTAGCTTTTTCTTTTCTCTATCCAAACAGTCACAAAGTCCCATTTCTGGGTGAACAGATCATGAGAAATGGGATGACTGTTAGGAGTTAAAGGTGCCCTATGTGTTCTCAATGCCAGGCCTGCTTGCTAACTGGCTCAAATGACTCGTGGCAAGCTCTTGTTTGGATAGTAAAGCCAGTGGCATCCCAGATATCTGTCTGTACAGGTTTTGCTCTTCTGGGTGCCCTGCTTCATCATTTGGATATTTGGGGACTTTGCAAATACATGCCCAGGACTTTAGTACTTCTGGAATCAGTGGCACACCCTAGCTCAAACAAGAAGAGCATTGTCAGGAGCAGGCCAAATGCACCACAGCAGTGCAGCGAGGATTAGCAGCTCAAGCTCTTAGCAACAGCTGCCTTCCAGGGACTGCTAGACAGTGGGCAGGTGGACAAAAGGGTTAGGGATGAATGGTCAAGGAGAATCAGTGCTCGCATGTGATATTGAGGAGTTCCGTGTAAAGATCAGCCTTGCTAAAGACCGGATTTTCCACTAGGAAATCTGTGAGATAATGAATGGGCAAATTGTGGCATGCCAGGTGTATGCAGCAGAGGAAGCTGGATGTGTATACTAACTCAAAAGCAATAGGCAAGCAAATCAACCAGTCACCCAGCCAACCCATGACCAGTCAGGCATATCAACAAAAGTCCTATCGAGTTTCAGGTCTCTGGATCTTTTCTTCAACTGAATATTTCTATGAGACAATAGCAAGATTTCAGCTTTTGGCCTAATTGTCATGTAACACACGTAACTTAAAAGAAATGTAGCTGCTATATTGGCCTGAAACCAAACTGAGTCAAGAACTTAAGAAAACTCATCGACTCATAAGGACAACCTTTGAGGCAAGCTGTGGGCTAGGCTCTAGGCAGCCTAGGTCAAGGCTAGGCAAGATGTGGAAAATGCTTAGGTTTTTAGAACTTTCTCTCTGGGGTGCTGGAAATCAAACACCGCCTCCCCACATCAAGGTACAGCCACAGCTCTGGTCCTTGGATTTCTTTGCTGATTTTTGTGACAGGTTCTCACTTGGAACTTCTTTCAACAGTCGGCCTTCCTCTGTCTCTGACGTGCAGGGACTACAGTCCTGTGCCACTGTGGCCAGCTTGGGGCTCCAATATTTAATAGCAGCTGAAAGTGATGAACTGCAGCTGAATTAGAAGGCCTTATAACTCCCAACTGGTGACCTGTGCAAAGTAGACAGCAGAATCCCAGAGTTTCATTCGAATAACTTTGCTACTCTAGATTTCCAAAGCCAAGGTTGCTTCTATTCATGATTGTCAATGCAGCTCTATTTGACTTTGTTCAGTCTATATAATACAAAATCAGGGATAAATAAAAGCCCAAATCTCTTAAGCTATTTACCCCAAATGCTTGCTAGTCTAGTCTCTTTAGGATTCAGAACCCAAATTCCATCCTCTTTCCACTTACATAGTAAGTAATCTTCCTTTACCTTAGTTCCCTGGGCTGTTAAATGAAATAGAATTTATGTGAGATTTCACTGCCTTTAACTGTACAAGCACTCATTCATTCATCCATTCACTAATGAGTGTTTGTTTGCTATCTCCCATGTATGAACACAGGAAGGACTTAGGCACCACATGGCAATACAACAGAATAAGACAAAAAAAATATGGAGAAGCAAAGACCTATTTCTTCAATCTGTGACAAAATCTGCATCAAACAAATAAAATGAACAACATAGGATTTAAAGTCAGGGAAGGAAAGCTTTCTCTAAGCTTTTCGTGGTTTTTCTGTTCGGTTGGTTTGGGTTTTTTTGTTGTTGTTAATTTTTTTCCAGTGCTGGCCATCAAACCCACGGCCTTGAGCTATGTCCCAAGGCCTTGGCTTTTGTATTCGTCATTGTTGTCTGAGACAGAGTTTTATATATCCCAGGCTAGCTTCTGACTCGTTATGTAGCTGAGCATGACCTTGAGCTTCTGATCCTTCTGTTTCTACCCAAGTGCGGAGATTACAGTCTTGTGACACCATATCTGGTATTTAGACAATGCTGGGGACAGAATGGGACTTTGTGCATGGCAGGCAAGCACTTTACCCGACTGTGCTATATCCCAGTCCCTACCCTGGTTTTGTTGGGTCTAGTTTTTATTCATTAATTTTGTACTTGACAATTTCGAACATATATGCAATATATGCTGATTATTCTCTCCCTGCACTCTTATTCTTTTTTACCTCCCTCCTATCCCTGTCAGCCCTCTTCATCACTCACAGTTCCTTTTCCAGAATTATGACATCTGGTTTGGTTTTGTGACCCATTTAGTTTAACCAGGGCCATCTGTATGACCACTGGATTGGCATTATTCATTGGAGTCTAGTTGGGTCATTAGTGGGTACATAACTAAAGTTACAATTCTCCAACTTCCAGTAGCAAATAGTCCATCATTGAGAAATAGGAAAGAGCTCCTCTTCCACCCACATGTTCACTATTGATAGTTCTTGTGCAGGCCTATTTTACACACACACACACACACACACACACACACACACACACACGAGAGAGAGAGAGACAGAGAGACAGAGAGACAGAGACAGAGACAGAGACAGAGACAGAGACAGAGACAGAGAAAGACAGAGAGAGACCAGATGCCCATAGAAGCCAAAGGCATTTGATTTCCAGGGAGCTGAAGTTACAGGTGGTTGTGAACCACCTCTTATGGGTGCTTGGAACCAAATTTGGTCCTCTGCAAGAGCAGTATGCAATCTTAACCACTGAACCATTTCTCCAATCCTAAAATGCATTTTAGCCATTATAAATTTTCTATTTTTAAATTGGTTACAAGATAGTATGTTTCCTATTTTGTTTTTATGTTTCCTTTATTTTGGCTAACTCTCCCTCCTCATTTCCTATTTCCAACGTCTCCCTGCTTCCTTCCCTGTCTAGTTACTTTTCAATTGCTATAAAGAGACAACATGACCAAGTCAACTTAGAGAAAAAAAGTTTATTGGGGGCTTACAGTTTCAGACACTTAGAGTCTATGACTATGGTGGCAGGAAGCATGGCGGCAGGGAGCGAGGCATGGTGCTTGAGCAGTAGCTGAGAGCTTACATCCTGATCTGCAGGCAGAGAGAGAGAGCGAGCAAGATTGGGCCTGAAGTGGGCTTTTGAAACCTCAAAGGCTACCCTCAGTGACAACACTCCTATAGAAAATCCACATCTGCTAATCCTTCCCAAACCATTCTACCAACTGGAGACAACGCATTAAAATATATGAGCCTATGGTGGACATTCTCATTCAAACCACACCCCAGTACCTCCCCTATATTCCCAATCTCTACCTTTTACTAACCTCTCACACTCTTAAAGAACAGTCTCTCAGTAGTTTCTTTATAGAGTCCTGGCTTCTGCAGGTACCCCAAGTTGAACATACAAAATTAGAGATGCAAAACTGAGATCGACATATGAAGATGAATATGGGGCATATGTTTTCCTGTGCCTGGGTAGCCTCATTCAACATAATTTTGACAGACCCATTTACCTGTATATTTCACACTTTCATTTTTCCTCACAAATAAATAAAACTCCATTGTGTATATGTACCACATTTTTACTCTCCATTCATTAGCTGATGGACACCAAGACTGATGCTGTTTCTTAGCTACTATGAATAGCACAGCAATGAACATGGATGTACAAATATCTCTGTAGAATGATACTGAGTCTTTTGGGTCTATGCCCAGACACTGAATATGTGAGTCATATGGTAGCTCTATCTTTAGCTTTCTGAGGAATCTCCACACTGATTTCCATAGGGGCTGCACCAGTTTGCAATCCCACTAATAGGGAATAAGTATCCTTCTTTCCCTGCCCCCTTGCCAGCATATCCTGGTCAGAATGGTTATCATCAGGAAACCACCTGACAACGAATGCTGGCAGTTTCAGTCTCATATGTGAATTGACATCTTTGATCCGTTTGGAGTTGACTTCTGTACATGGGGTGAGATAAGGACCAGTTTCCTTCTTCTACATATGCACAACCCCTTAATGTCTCAATGCAAGCTTGTCTTCCTTCTTCTTTCTAAGAATCTTTCCTCAACCAGGACTTCAATTCAGTACTTACCATGGGTCCCTTTTTGTGAAGAAATTAACTAAGCATACGCATAAAAGTACAATAAAGTTACAAGAATATGGGCAGAACTGGAGATCATGATCTTCAACAAAATAACCCAGACTAAAAAAGAATACATATGTTTTCATATATTATATTATTTACTTAATACATTATTATATTATAATATTAAAAATACAATATTATAAAATATATTTAATACTTTATATTGTTATATATTATTATTATAAAATACAAATATTATAAAATACAATAACCAGAAGCAACTTACAGAAGGCCGAGTTTCTCTGAGTTTATGGTTTCAGAGAAAGCGTTCATAACAACTGGAGGAGGCATGGAAACCAGTGGCCAGAGCAGGAAGCTGACATCACATCTTTAACCACAAACACGAACAGAGAGAGCTTCTCTGGAAGTGGACTGGGAGTGAGGCTACGAGTCCTCAAAGCCCATCCTCAGGCTTGTACTTCCTCCAGCAAGCTTCCACCTGCTAAACATTCCCCACCCCACCCCCCTCGAACAGCCCCATCAACTGGGGACCAGGCTCTCATATTTGTGAGCCTGTGGGGACATTTCTCATTCAAACCAACACATTTATGGGTCCTGGATACATGTGAATGGTAAAAAGAAAAAAAAAACAAATCAAATGAAGACTTTAGGAAGAGGAGGCTAGACTAACAGGGTGGGGAGAGGAGGGAAGAGTAATGGAGGGTAAATGTGGCCAAAATACAAGACAAATTAAACAAAAATGTCATTATGAAACCCATCACTTTGTACAATGAATATATGCTACTGACACTTTTTTTTTCAAAAAAAAAAAAAAAAACCTAGACATCCTAGGGGCTAGAGAGATATCTCAGAAGTTAAACACATTGGTGCTCTACCAGAGGACCTAGAATCAGTTCTCACAACAGCTGTCTCTAACTCCAGTTCCAGGGGATCTGATGCCCTCTTCTGGATTCTTTGGGTATTAGGCACACAAATTGTGCACATATATGCACCGAGGCAAACACCTATGCATAATTGAAAATTAAATTAAATTTAAATTTAAAAAGCATAGACATCTTGGATGGGAATATTATCCAGTGGTAAACCATTTACCTAACCCGTGTAATGACTTGAATCTCATCCCCACCGCTGCACAAGAAACAAGTAATAATAACAAAAAAAAGTTAGGGAAACCACAAATCTGCTTTAGCTCAGGCCTTTTTTCTTTGTAACTTCCTGTCTCTTCCATCCCTAATCTAAACTTATTGATTCAAATTCTCACATCCTTCACAGTCCTGAAATTGTCATTACCCAGCCATGGTCTACATTACCTCCTAAACGATCCATAACCACCCCAAGCAGCACCACCGATTAGGGACCAAGTGTTCACAGACCTGAGCCTCTGGGGGAAATATCTGATTCAAAGTACCACAGATGGTTTTCTGGAAGTAACACTACCTAGAATATAAGGAAATAATTGGAAGTCATGTTGGAAAAATGAGCTGAAAACACACACACACACACACACACACACACACACACACACACACACACAAAACAGAAGCCTGGCCAGGAGTGGTGACGCATGCCTTTCATCACAGTACTTGAGAAGCAGAGGCAAGGGGAATCTCTGAGTTCAAGGCCAATCTGGTCTACAGAGTGAGTTCCAAGACAGCCAGAGTTACATAGAGAATTGCTGTCTTGAAAAACCAAACCAAACAGAAGCCTGTATTTGCAGTACTAAGGTCTTGGATTTTATACATCAGGTGACAGGAAGCCATTGAAAGCTTTCTGCAGAAGACTAAAATTCAGATATTTGCATTAAAAATATCCTGTAGGGCCATCAAGATGGCTCAGTGGGGAAAAGCACTTGCTGCCAAGCCTTATTACCTGAGTTGGATCTCTGGGATCCATATGAGTTATTGGAATTTTGTTTATGTCATGGTCTGTTGTCCAGTTAAATAGAATGTTTGGTTTGAGGGGTGGAGTTCACATTCAGCTGGCTAGAATGGATCAGAGAGTTCTTGGCCGGCTCTGGAGGAGAGAAAGAGTTGCCCTGGGGAGAAGAGGCGGGGCCAGAAGTTTGAGAGGCCCTTATGGAACCGGGAGGTGAACAGTGGTGTGTGTATTGCAGCCGTGGTAACTGTCTCAGGTTCTTATATTTGTCCCCGGGTTTTATAATATAATATGCAGTAAAAGAAATCCCATCACACAGGCTTGAAAGAGAGAACCATCTCCTGCACGTTGTCCTCTGACCTCCACACATGTTCTTTGTATGCGTGTATGTGTGCATACACAGACATTCACTTAGATGCACATAAATGAATATAAAAATGTAATCAGATGAGCAGCAAGAAGAATAACTTAGGAGAGGACAGTGACTTCCTGGGTTCCTGCTGCACTATTCCATATGAAAGAGAGGCCTGAGTTTTAAGAGGCAGCAATGGGGCTGAACGTGAATAGACAACTAGGCACATATGAAGGGTGTTTAGGAGGCAGGTGAGATTTAGTAACTGATAGTGAGGGGCTGTGGGAGAGGTTTATAACTGTGTCGATGGGTGGGAGTGCTGTTTATTAGGACAGGAACACTAGAGAAATCAGTCCTGCAGGAAAAGTTCTGGGACACTGTAAACATACTGAGTGCACAAGGGCCTCCTTCAAGTTCTCTTACATAAACAGCACCTGAACGAAACGTGAACACCTTCCAAGGAGCGGAATGAGAAACCACAGAATCTGGCACGACTAATAAAACACTAGATTAAGTTCTTACTAATTACATCATTTCTTAGCCAGAAGTCTATTGCACTTAGAAATCGTCATTAATTTTAAAAGCAATTTTAGAAACCAAAGCCTTTATAAAACTGGAATGCATATAGGAGAAAAATACATTATTGGGACCTTATTAAGTTAGCAATATAGAGCTTTTGGGCTCGGTTGCCTGGAATGATTTGGCTGCCTTGTTGCTCTGCATTATAAAACCTTTTCCTTCCAAAGTCTTAGAGCCTGGTGCGCTTGAAAAGGACCCAGGTTTAGTTTCCAGCACCTCCGTGGCAGCTCACCACCACGGGAACTCCAGTTTCACAGGATCGGATCCTCTCTCCTGATCACCATGGCATCAGGCACACATGTGGTACTTGTACACACACGCAGGCAAAAACGCTTTTACACATAAAGTAAAATAAATACATCTTAAAATTTTGAATTCTATCAAATGTGGCTTTTGTGGCTGGCTTATTTCATTACCATCACAGTTTTGAAATTCACACATGCTCTATTGGTGCTTCATTCCTTCTTTGTGGTTGAATGATGCTCCATGTGTGTATATACTATATTTTGTTTAGCTATTCATTCAGTTGGTAGATAGCCAGGTTACTTCCACTTTCTTTTTTTGTTTTTTGTTTTGTTTTGGTTTGGTTTGGTTTTTTGGGCTATTGTGAATAATGCTGCTCTGAACTCAAACAAGTTTTTATGTGAACATAGACATTTTTTTTCATTTTCCTTGGGAATATACTCAGGGTTTACGTTGCCAAGTCATATTGACTCACTTTTACTTTGGACTTGGGTCAAAGGTTACTGCATCTGAGATCCCTTCCCTAATTACTCCTAAGATCCACCATCAATCTCTAATGATTTCTTCCATTTTGTTTTCTGCATGCTACTAACCACTGTCTAAAATAATCTTGTCTATTTCATTAGTTTGCATACCTGTTTCTCTCTACTAGAACATCAATTCCACAGGGACAAGGACCTTACCAGTCTTGGTTACTGCTACACTCTTAACCCCTAGGTCACTGTTCACCAGATAGTGAAAATTCAGTAAGTCTTTACAGATGATGTGAATGTATATCTGGCCAAAAAGAAAAGAAGTTATTTTGCCGGGCCATGGTGGCGTACACCTTTAATCCCAGCACTCAGGAGGCAGAGCCAGGCAGATCTCTGTGAGTTCAAGGCCAGCCTGGTCTTCAGAGGGAGATCCAGGACAGGCACCAAAACTACAGAGAAACCCTGCCTCAAAAAAACAAAATAAAAACAAAAACAAAGGTTCTTTATTTTCCCAACCTCAAAGTTTATCCTGAAGTGTACTAATGGCTATTCTGGTGCTTTTCGGTTCCTCTACTTATTCTTTGGAATAAGCAAACGGCAGCCCAACTACAATCTAGGGAAAGAGGCTGTAGCAAAGATTGCGTGGGTTGACTTTCACTTTTCACTTCCCTCCCAACACCCCATTTTCACCATAGCAGTTGCAAAATGCAGCCAGTCCCCCATGAATCTGGCCATAACTCCCTGCAGCTGCAGGGGATGAGGTTGGCAAAGGAAATAAACTTCATTGAGGAGGGTTGGGGATTTAGCTCAGTGGTAGAGCACTTACCTAACAAGGCCCTGGGTTCATAAAAAATAAAAAATAAATAAAATAAATAAAAATTCATTGAGGAAAATGAGACATGAGATGCTCTACTTTGCAGACGTGTAAATCGAGGCCTTCTCCTTTGAAGTACTCTTCACAATGACTGGATTTTGTTTTGTTTTGTTTTGTTTTTTTCAAGACAGGGTTTCTTTGTGTAATAGCCCTGGCTGTCCTGGAACTCACTCTGTAGACCAGGCTGGCCTCGAGCTCACAGAGATCTGCCTGCCTCTGCCTCCCAAGTGCTGAGATTAAAGGTGTGCGCCACTGCCTAGCTATAGATTTTCAATATTTAGATTAGGTACTCACATATTTCTAACATGGACCTCTTTCTGGGTCATTATACCTCTTTCAGAAAATGATACACAAATGCATGATAACTTGGCTTTGACTCTGATAAAAATAGTCATTTGAGTAAAGTGAATGGTCCCTTGCTGAGATAAAGGAGAGGGGGCATGTGTATCTGAGAGGTTTTGTCTGTTTAGTAACAGAAGAAGGTGATTGAAGTTTGTATGCACAATGTTGTCTTAACTCCTGGCAACAATTTGTCTTCATGTGTCCCTCTTTGAGAGGAGAGGCTTAAAACAAAAGAACAACAACAACAAGAACAAACAAACAAACAAAAGCGGGGAAGAAACCTGGATCTGATAATAGCTTATTCACATTTTAGCAGAAATCCGAGTTGCCTATAAAATATTTTCACATGCATCAAAATAGCCTTCCTCATAATTGCCTTTAATGGATACCTTCAAAAACTGTTATTTGGAATTGCTGGTGGGCCATCTTAAGACTGTAAACAAAGACTTTCTTGGTACAGCTTTGGGTGGAGAATAGAAGCTTGAGGGGGAGGGGACAGAGTGGGGTTGGGGAATGGGATTAGTGAGGATTTGAGAGTCCTGCAGCTTGGTGACTCTCCCTAATCTAATGACCTCAAGGAAATACTTTCAAAGCTCAAAAGGAAAATTAATTTCAGGTATAAACACATATAAGAGTAGATAGAGTGCTCACAGTCCTTTATGTTCTGGTGTATGCCCTGTTTCTAGAATAATACACAAACGCTCATGGAGCGAAACAGACCACCATTTATCAGACATGGAAGAGCAGTATATGTTGTTTATGGATGAAATGAAATGAAATGAAAGTACAAAAATGTGCATGGGATCTCAGGAGAGCCCAGGAGGATGAGATTAGGAGAACATAGAGAAGTGTGACTTGCAGCTGTCAGTGTTTGGAAAAATGCTGTTGACACATAGTACATGCCACAAAGGAACAAGTAAAAGCGCATGCATGTGGCCAGCACTGGAACTGGAGAATTTGGATATTTTAAAAAGTTGGGTGTGTTAGCATTTAGGCATCTGTACTGGCCCGCCCTTAGGGTCCTGACAGGATAGACCTCAGCTACAGCCACTAAGAGCACCCCCTGTGCGCATTCGCTATGTTTCCTTATAAAATGCGGGCCTTGCCCACCTCCTGTCTCCTTTCTCCTTCTCTTCCTTGTCCCCAGGGACCGGTCCCTGCCCCCTTCTCTGCCCCTTCTCTCTCCCTTCCCCTCAATAAACCTTCTACGTGGGCTCTGTTTCATGGTGTGACTCCTTCCCGCCGTTTTTAAAATATAACAGGGTGTGTTTGTTATATCATCTCTACTTTCTAGATGCCTATTATATTTAATTTAAAATGGTAAATTGCCAGTCTTCTCGATTCTCTTCTCACTGTAAAGGCCTCTGAAAATCTTATCAAACTAGGATCCTTACACAAAATAAGTTACAATATGCTATTTGGCATTTCGTGTCATTTAAAAAATTATTACATTTTTGTTTAGTGTGAGTGTGTTTGAGTGTGAGTGTGTGTGAATAAGTGTGAGTCTGTGTGTGTGAGTGTGTGTGAATGAGTGTGAGTGAGTCTGTGTGTATATGTGTGTGTGTGTGTGTGTGTGTGTGTGAACATGTGCCATATGGAAGTCAGAAGACAGCATGTGGGATCTGTTTTCTGTTCTCTCCTTCCACCATGTCAATTCTGGGGATGGAACTCAGGTGGCTAGGTGCGGAAACAGGTGCCTTGGCCTGCTCAGCCATTTTGCCGACCCTCATTTCATTTTAACATATGTATCACTAGTACATAAAGAATTATGTTGCTTGGATCCAACAAAATGGAATGTGGTGTGTACAGGAAATCCTGTGCTTTTTATTCCTCAGTCACCTCCTATTCCATCCTTGAATTTCCACAAAATTGGTACGGAGTCTCATATCTGTTACCACGAAATCATGTCTCCTTCTGAAGGCGACGACGTCCAGATTAGGTTGTTCCACTGTTACGCATGCTGCCCTCTACTGGTGGATGTCTCAATTTGCAAGTGGTCTGCTGCTGCATTCGGTTCCTCTATCAATCTAGGTCATGCCCATTTATAAATAAGGTGTGCCTGTGGAAATCCATTGTTCAAGCTTGTCTGCATTTTCCCATAAACATAATCACTGTTTCTCATGGTGTTTGGGATCCATGCATCAACACTCACAAAGCCTGCCTGTGTTTTTATAGAAAATGCTATCAATTTGGATCGAGCACTTGAGAAGTGTCTTCTATATGAAAGTACAGCAAGGAATAGCAATATCAGTCAGAATGTGACTTTTCCTTTCAGAAAGGCACTTGGGTGAGGAGTTCAGATATTATTGTGAATGACTATGAACGGCTGTTTGCAGAGGGCCACACTGGGAAGATTGACCCCCACCACAAGGAAGCTAGCCTTGCCATGGCATGTGAGATGGACAGTGGCAGGAAATGGGACAGAGTGCTTCAAGGACCAGGAACAACTGAAGATAGCAAAGATGTCAGAACATGTGCGTGTTGTCATCTAGCAATGGCATCTCCCCTGCCTGCTGGACCAGAGTATTAAAAGCTTGAAATATCCTGGCCTCCCTTAACGTCAGAAACAGAGGCAACTCGTTAGAGAGTGC
>CABHPH010135438.1:9567-25485 GCA_902168325.1 Peromyscus nudipes
GTGTGTGTGTGTGTGTGTGTGTGTGTGTGTGTGTGTGTGTGTGTGTTTGGAGCACAAATCAAGACCAGAATTTGGGAATGGGGCTGAGTTGGTCGTGTTTGCAGCTCAGTGGATATGCACAAAGCACATCAGATTCTGGGTTCCATCCCCGGTACTGTATGTATCAGCCATAGTGGTGCACACCTGTCATTCCAGCACTTGAGAAACTGAGGCAGGAAAATCAGGAGTTAAAGGTCATCCTCAGCTACACAGTAAATTCAAAGCCAGCCTGGGATGCATGAGGCCCTGTCTAAAAAACAACCTTACACTAATTACAGTGCACAGAACGAAGTCCTTCCTGTCTGTAACTTTGTCTTCCTCTCCTATCGAAACCGAGCTGGGGATGGAACCCAGGACCTTGTGCAGGGCTGGCTAAGCACTCATCCCTGAGCTGCCCTGCCCCTGCCTGCCACACCAGCTCCCTCCCACACATTTTGAAATTTTTACTTGTTTATTTTGTGCTTGTGCAGTGTGTGTGGGTTTGTGCGATGGCTTCGCCCATGCTGCAGTGAGTGCGAGGAAGTCAGACGACCTTTAGGGGTCAGCTCCGGCCTTCCACTCCCCCCAGGCTCGCTGGCTCACAAGCTTGCTGTCCCTACCTCCCCTCTCAGGATACTAATCCTGGGATTACAGATTCATGCCACCCCACCTGGCTTTTCCTTTTTGAAACATGGGTTCCAGAGATTAAACTGGCTTCTTCAGGCTTCTTTGGCTAGCATCTTTATCTGCTGGGCTGTGCTCAGGCTCCACACTGTGGTTTTAACACAAATTCACAGATTTTTTTTCCCAGACTGGAGGGATTGAAAATGGACAGAGGCCTTGGAGACAAATCTCTGGCCCCTCTGGGTGAGGGATGCCATCCCTGGTTTGGAGAAGTCTTTTCTAAGGTGCATATGGGAAGAGGGAGTGTAAGGTGGACTCTACCACATTTTAAAATGTGAAATTACAAGAGAAGGGTGTGTGTGTCACTTCTACAAGGAGACCACAAGGAGGGGTCCCTTCAAGCATTGCCAGTCCACTGGCAGGGTGTGGAGACAGGAAAGGATGGGGCATGGGTAGGACCCGAGGCAGGGGATTTACTGAGGTCTACTGAAAGGGTTAAGTAAGGACAGGCTCTGGGCTAGAAAATGTGGCACCATCTTGGTCCAGGCAGGAGGTTATCTGTCTCCCTGAGAGATGGAGGGGAGGAATGCAGTGGCATCCAGATCTCATTTCTATACACATGGGTGTGAGAGATTTGTCATCACAAACCCACGGAACTGCCACACATGATGGTGTGTGCCTGTCATCCCAGCCCTCAGGCAGCTGAAACCCAGCCTGGGTTATAGAATGAGATCCCATGTCAATAAACAACAGAAGTCTGGGCATGGTAATCCCAGGAGGCAGAGGCAGGCAAATCACTGAGTTCCAGGCCAGCCTGGTCTAGATAGCAAGTTCCAGGCTAGCCTGGGCTACACAGTGAAGTCCTGTCTCAAAACAAAAACAACCTCAAAAAAGAGCCACTGTATCTCAGCACTGCACTAACCTGGGGGAGTAAGCAATACACAACCCCTATCACTCTAAGTAATTTCCCCTCAGAAGCCAAGGAGGCCAGTGACTCCAAGAGACATCCTAAAATTCAGTACACGGAGAGTTCCACACTAGATTTATGCACCAAGACCAAAGATCAAGGCTGGGGCTTAGTTAGTAGAGGGCACTTGCTGTACTCATGAGGCCCTGGGTCCCATCTGCAGCACCAAATGAACCAGGCAGGCATGGTGGTGCACAGCTACATTAGTGAGTTCAAGGCCCACCTGGTCTATGGGGATGGGGGAGATTGGGGCTTGTGGGGAAGGAAGAAGAAAGAAAGCCAGACAGATCAAAGACCACCCTTAGGGGGAATCCAGGTGAAGCCAGAGCAGGTCATGTTTGCACTGTGGGCTTCTGCTGAGCCTCCACTCTCGAATCAGTGACCTTTAGCCATAGCTTCACCCTGGATTCAGGATGGTCCACTGTTTACTAAGCCTGAATCTCTGGCCACTCCCAGCAAACACAAACATACTGTCGCCCCCCCTCTTGGAAGGTTAGCAGCCAGACTTCGGGATCCCTTTTCCCGTGGCTGGGAGATGCTCCTAGAGGCTTGGGCTGACCACTCTGGCCACCCCTGCAGGAGGACCTCAGGAGGGAAGGATAGGGAGATCTGAGCTTTGTACAGTGGACCGCAGGGGTATGGGTCTCAAGGGTGCTCCCACCCTCTCTCTCGTGGCTGTCTGGGTTCTGGCTCCCCAGGGGAATGCTCTGGAGGAGGTGTGGGAGCATGTGCTTGCTTAGTCTGGATTTTCAGCAGAAATCCCCTTCGTCCTTCTCCCAGTTTTCCGCTGGGTGTCTCTTGTGTTTTCTGTGCTCCTTGTGGGGTTTGTGATGTCGGTGCTGGTGGTGGTGGTGTCTACGCATCCGATGTGACCGCCTGGCTGTAGGGATGGGAAAGAGATGAGAAGGGGTGAAGATGGATGTTGGGGTGGTTGGATGTTACTGGCCTCCTCAGAGGATGGAAAGAGAAGAAATACACTCAAGGAAGAACTCTGAGTTCAAGGCCAGCCAGAGCTGCATAGTAAGACCCTGTCTCAAAAAACTCAAAAAACCAAGCCAGGTTATGGTGGCGCAAGCCTTTGATCCCAGGACTCCTGATATAGAGGCAGACAGATCTTTGTAAGTTCAAGGCCATCCTGGTCTACAGAGCAAGTTCCAGGACAGCCAAGGCTACACAGGGAAACCCTGTCTTGAAAAACAAAAAACTTGTTGGGGGCTAGAAATGTAGCTTCATTTACCAAAAGAGCCACATTCCTGGGTTGTGTGGGTCCTACTTTACAGCCCAGGCTGGCCTGGGATCTGCAGCTTCTTTGCACTGACCTCAGAGTAGCTGAGAACAGGATCAATGCCCAGAACCCCATCAGCTGGTGTGGGGACTCGTGTACACCTGTGGACCCAGCACTTCCAGGGCAGGAAGCAAGTCTTGGCTACACATCCCAGCTTTGAGGCCAGCCTGTGCATGAGCTTCTGTCTCCAAAACACACAATAAAAGCATTAGGTGGGCTGGTGAGTTTTCACTTATCTGAAAGGCTGCATTACCAGGAAGATTTTGTTTTGTTTGTTTTTCAAGACAGGGTTTCTCAGTGTAACAGCCTTGGCTGTCCTGGAACTCTCTTTGTAGAGCAGGCTGGCCTAGGTCTGCCTCTGTCTCTGAGCACTGGGATTTAAGGTGAGTGCCACCACTGCCCAGCCACAGGAAGACTTTTTTTGAGACAGGGCCTCATGTAGCTCAGGCTGGCCTTAAACTTACTATGTAACAAAGGATGACCTTGATCTTCTGGTCCTCCTGCCTCTACCTCCTGAGTACTGGGAGGACAGGTCTCTAGAAATGGAGCCCTGACTCCAGCAATTGAGCTACAAGCTCTGCACTCACTGAGCTACAAGCACTGCACTCACTGAGCTACAAGCACTGCACTCACTGAGCTACAAGCACTGCACTCACTGAGTCACATCCTCAGTTTAGCTTTTTTTCTCCTGTGGGTCTCACACCACAGCCCAGGCTGACCTCGAACTGTGGTCTTCCTGCCTCAGCCTCCACGTTGCTGGGATTACAGATGATGCCATCCTACTGTGTGGGGATAGGGCACGATAACCAGGACCTATAAACAACTGGAATTCTGTCAGGGACGGGTTCTCGGGCACAGCACTTACGTTTGGTGCAGACAATCTGGGGCCGGTCCCACTTCCCATTGTTCCGGCATCGGATAGTGGCCACATGGTGCTGGGAGAACCCTTCATCACACTGGTACCGCACAGTGGCGTGGACACTGTACTTGGCCTTGCGCACACCGACAAGGGAGGCATTCTCCACGGCTGGAGGGGGACCACACAGCACTGGGGACAGAGGGGCTCTGGTTAGGGGAGTGGTGAGGGTGAGGATAAGCCAGTGACAGACACATCTTGTTAGATGGGAGCCCTCCAGGTGTGCTCCCCACCTCTGCACAGCTCTGAGCCCAGAGAACGCCACATGGCTGTGCCTTTTACCTAAACCAGGAGCTCCTTGTGTGTGTGTGTGTGTGTGTGTGTGTGTGTGTGTGTGTGTGTGTGTAATCTTCTGGACATACCCCACTCCCTAGGGCATAAGGCACAAGAATAAACTGAAGCACAAAAGAAAAGTGGACAGAATGCATACAATTATTTCCTTCACTTAGAAATTATCCAGGTGGTGGCGCACGCCTTTAATCCCAGCACTCGGGAGGAAGAGTCAGGCAGATCTCTGTGAGTTCGAGGACAGCCTGGTCTACAGAGTGAGTTCCAGGGCAGCCAGCACTACACAGAGAAACCCTGTCTTGAAAAACCAAATAAAAATTTTGAAAGAAAGAAAGAAAGAAAGAAAGAAAGAAAGGAAGAAAGAAAGAAAGAAAAGAAAAGAAAAGAAAAGAAAAGAAAAGAAAGAGAAGAAAAAGAAATCATGCCAGGCAGTGGTGGCGCATGCCTTTAATCCCAGCACTCAGGAGGTAGAAGCAGGTGGATCTCTGTGAATTCGAGGCCAGCTTGGTCTACAAAGCAAGTTCCAGGACAGCCAGGGCTACACAGAGAAACCCTATCTTGAAAGCGGGGGTGGGGGTGGGGGGGTGGGAAAAAAAAAGAAAAGAAATCACTAACCCCAAGGCACTCATGGGAATAGTCAGGAAAACAGTGTCTGGAGGACAAGTGGAAAGGGCATGTGCAGTACCTGTGCCCTTCTTGCAGACGTACGGGAGGTTGTAGTTGCAGGGGACATCATTCCAGCGCCCACTCTCATGTGCCACCATCACCACACAATCCTCGCCACCCGCGAAGAAATTATCTGGCTGATTCTCCCTCCAGTTCTCATATTGCTTTGGAAAGAAAGAGCTGCGGTCACTCTGGTGCCTGTGTGTCAGCCCAGCTCCCGGTACTTCCTGAGTGATTCCTGTGGCCAGATCCCTCCAACAAGAGGAGAATTGGTGCCTCCTCTCTACAACAGGCACTGGTCATCTCTAGACGGGCACCCTTCTCTAGCTGGGCAGTTGCAACACCTTTTCTATCCTTCCTGCCTCGTTTATACCCGTTTCACCGCATAGTTGAAAAATGTTGACCCCAGCTTGAAAGTACAGGAAGGCTTCCCTCAGGAGGCAACAGGAAGCACTGGAGGCGAGGGGCACCCAGGCAGAGAACAGAGTTCCAAGCACAGGGAAGTTCCTGCACAGGCCCAGGGGCAGGGAAGGAGTCAGGGCCAGATTTCACAGACGGCAAGAGGAAATGAGTACTTTACAAATTGTGGTAGTGTGTGTATGTGTATACCACGAAACTTGCCTTTCAAGGTATTTTTATTACATTAAAATTTTTTGAGCAGGAGAGGTGGCTCAGCAGTTGAGCACTGGCTGCTCTTTCAGAGGACCTAAATTTGATTCTCAGCACCTACATGGTGGCTTACAACTATTGATAACTCCTGTTCTTCTGGCCTCTGAGGGCACTGCATGTACATGGTGTACAGACATACACCCTGGCAAAACACTCCTACACATTAAATAAGGAAGTAAATAAAATTTTACAAGAATTTGTCCATCTGAGCCAGGCATGGCAGCACACACTTTTAATCCCAGCAGTCGAAAGCAGAGGTAGTCGAATTTCTGTGAGTTCAAGTCCAGCCTGGGCTACAGATCAAGTTCCAGAACAGCCAGGGCTACAGAGAGAAACCCTGTCTTAAAAACTATTGTTTCCGAGAGGGACACACATAGCATGTACCTTTGGAGGTTAGAGGACACCTTTGAAAATCCCTTTTCTTTGATCCCCAGGGATCAAACTCAGGTTATCAGGCTTGGCAACAAGCTTACACCTGCTCGTGCTGTCTGGCCGACCCCGTGTAAACCATTTTAAAGCCGTGGTTCATAAAGCCGTGGTTTATGACGTTACCCCCATCTTAGTGTTGTGTAACCATCACCACTGCATCTATTTCCAGAAATTTTCATCACGACAAACCAAAATTCTAAACCAATCCAGGAAAAAATAATTCCTCATTCTGCCTTCCTGGCGCCTGGCACATGCCACCTGCCCCGCCCCCACCCCACGGCTCCTCTGTAGGCTTCCTTTCAGGCAGTTGGGCATTGATGCCTTTAACCTGTTGCTTAGCTTGCTGATGCTTTTTGAGACAGAGTCTCAACTGTGCAACAATGACTGGTCTACAATTCACTTTGTAGCCCTAGCTAAAGCTCCAGCTTGCAATGATCCTCCTGCCTCAGCCTCTCAAGTACTGGAATGTCAAACAAGCACCACAATAACCACATTATTTCAATGATACCTATTTCTTCATATTTTACAGTGTTGGGATGGAACCAGATGTAAGACAGGCTGAGCCATGCTCCCAGCCCCTCACTGAGAGATTCTAGGCAGGGCTCCCACCCCTGAGCCACGCCCCCAGCCCCTCACTGGGGGATTCTAGGCAGGGCTCCACCCCTGAGCCACGCCCCCAGCCACTCACTGGGGATTCTAGGCGGGGCTCCACCCTGAGCCACGCCCCCGGCCCCTCACTGGGGATCCTAGGCGGGGGCTCCACCCCTGAGCCACGCCCCCAGCCCCTCACTGGGGATTCTAGGCAGGGGCTCCACCCCTGAGCCACGCCCCCAGCCCCTCACTGGGGACTCTAGGCAGGGCTCTTCTGCCAAGCCACACCCCAGAGCTTCTGAGGACCTATGATGCCCACCAGTGGTTGCTTCACAGGAGGGTGAACTGGTGAGTGACCTGCCACTCACCAGTCCCGTGTTGTCTGTCCACTGGAAGTCCCTCTCCACGGTTCTGTCATTCAGGCCGATCCACGAGTTCTCATGTCCAAAGCCTGTTGGGAGGGAGGACTATGAGAGCACGCTCCTCCCCAGGGCTGAAGGAAAAGAGATGATGTCCAGGGGCCTTCTCTCTCCCAGACTAGAGGAGGCTGGAAGAGGGTAAAGTCTGAAGCTGGTGAGAATCACACAGGGAGGAGCCGGCAGGAGAGAGTGAACGTAGTGGACATCAAGGGAGGGGCGGGAAATAAGCATGGGCCCGTGTCAGGAGACCTGAGTGCCAGGGGCTTGGGAGAGAAAAATGGGAGCTGGATGGGAAGGATGGGGGGGAGTTAGGAGGAATGGAGGGGGATGAATGGGAAGTGGATGGAGAACAGAGAGCCCCACCCTCAGTAACATGCCGTTTCTGTGGGTCAAGTGTTCTGTGGAAGGGAAGCCTCAACTTCCCCTGCCTCAGAGGTGGCCTATGGTGGAGTGAGTGTTGTGGTACCAAGGTGAAGAAGGCCCGGAGCCCTGTCCAGTCGTCATGTGAGGGAAGGGGAGTTGGGCAGCCAGAAAGGACAAGTGCGGCACAGGAGAAGACAGGCTCTTTCTGGAAAGGCGAGGGTGGGGAACAGCGGTCACCCGGGCAGTGCTGGCTGGGGCAGGAGGGACAGCAGTGAGGAGCCCGAACCAGAAGCCGTTCAGACCTGGATGGTCAGACAGGCTTGACACAGTGAACCACACAATGAGCAGGGACAGGGTCAGTGCCACGTGAAGAAACTGTGACTGAAGTAATGAGTACCAGTTCCAATTCGTGCCACTTTGCAGAGACCCAGATGCCTCCAAGTTCCATCTCCTGGCTCTGTTTTATTTGTCAATTCCTATAGTGTTAAATATAAAGCTGGGTGTGGTGGCGCACGCCTTTAATCTCAGCACCGAGAGGCAGAGGCAGGTGGATCTCTGTGAGTTCAAGGCCAGCCTGGTCTACAGAGCAAGTTCCAGGACAGCCAGGGCTACACAGAGAAACCCTGTCTCAAAAAAATATATAACAATAATAATGATATGGAATAATACAATAAAGCATGGAAGTAACCTACTTAGACATGTGCTTGATGGTCAAATCCCTCAGCCCCTGTGAGTGTCACTTCCTAATGACTCACTTGTCTCACTGCATTCAGGACCTGACACAAGCGGGAGGTAACAGGCGTGCAGAGACTATTTGGGGAGCATCAGTGAACTAACGCAGGACTCAACAGACGTGCGACGGTCAGGGAGGTGCCAGTGGGTTTCTAAGGTCTCCAGGGCTCCCCCAGCTCACCACACTGTCCCTACCGTTAATGAACGTGTGCTCCTCTGGCGAGTGGACACTTGTCAGGTGGCCAGCACGGCGCCTACAGTCTCTCTCTGCATCCTCCCAGGCACGCCGATGGGCAAAGTACCGGTAGCAGTGACCCTGGAATTTGTGCCAGCCACGGTCACAGCCTTCTGTGTCTGGGAGGTGGGACAGGAATGTGAGGTGGGCTGGTTACCTCCCAGGCTGCAACACACGTGACTGCCCAGACGTACACGCAGTCACAACACCCAAACACAAAAAAATAGATTAATTAAAATTAAAAAAAAAAAAATAGCCTGGCGGCAGAGGCGCACACCTTTAATCCCAGCACTCGGGAGGCAGAGCCAGGCGGATCTCTGTGAGTTGGAGGCCAGCCTGGTCTATAGAGCGAGTTCCACGACAGGCTCCAAAACTACAAAGAGAAACCCTGTCTCGAAAAGAAAAAAAAGAAAAGAAAGAAAGAAAGAAAGAAGGAAGGAAGGAAGGAAGGAAGGAAGGAAGGAAGGAAGGAAGGAAGGAAAAGAGAAAGAAAAGATAAATAAATAAAATAAAAAATAAATAGTGCTAGCAAGACACTTCAGTGGATGAGGGTGCCGGCCACCATGCCCAGCGAGCAGACCAGACACGATCAAAGGAGAAAGCTGAGTCCTGAGAGTTTTCCCAACCTCCACACATGCCATGGCATACACATGCCCCATACCGTGCACATACACAGAACACATAAGTTTTAAACTATATAAAAAAATAATAAAACTAATTTACACCCTGTGGGACTCAGCCAGACCCAGAGGAGACTTGAACACGTGTCAGGGGCAGGGACTCACCCTTCTCACACAGGCTGCCCCCGTAGCTGGGGAGGCAGAGGCAGAGGAAGCCGTTCACCTCATCAATGCAGGTGCCTCCGTTCTCACAGGGGCTACACAAGCAGTCATCAATGTCTGGGAGACAAGGATAGTTAGAGGTCAGAGGTCAGCCTCCACTCAGATCCCAGACCACAGGTCCAGATGGGTCAAGGTCTGACCATCCCCTGGGCACCCGTAGGGATGGTGGGACGGCTCTGCAGCCAGGAGGGGAGACTGAGAGGAATGAATGGCAGCAGGCGCCACCAGAGAGACGAGTGGGACTCGGGCATCCAGGGACATGCAGCCTGAAAGTGTTTCCTTTGCACAACTGAAAGGGCCCCTGAGCTCCACTGGTAGTGTTTGTAGACAGAATCAAGCAATTCAGTTAACCTCTGTGTCACCTAACTCCACAAGCACACGCACACACGTGCACACGCACGCACGTGCACACACATATACATGCACACACACACACACACACACACACACACACACACGCATGTGTGGGAGGCTAGAGGCCAATCTTAGATGCTGTTACTCAGTTGTCACTCTTGGATTTTTGAAATACAACATTTAAAAAAAGATATTTATTTTGTTTTGTGTGTGGGTTTTTTGTTTTGTTTTGTTTGTTTGTTTGTTTGTTTTGAGAAAGGGTCTCTCTCTCTCTATACAGCCCTGGCTGTCCTGGATCTCACTCTGTAGACCAGACTGGCCTTGAACTCACAGAGATCCACCTGCCTCTTCCTCTCAAGTGCTGGGATTAAAGGTGTGCGCCACCATGCCTGGTCCTCATTTGTGTTTTTAGTTATGACTCTATAATTCCTAGTGTGGTTGTGAAGTCAAGCAGAGGATGCACAGTGATCAAGAAATTACACCACAGGGCCTGAAGAGATGGCTCAGAGGTTGAGAGCACTGGCTGCTCTTCCAGAGGACCCAGGTTCAATTCCCAGCACCCACTTGGTGGCTCCCAACCGTCTGTGACTCCAGTTGCCTTCTTGTGGCCTCTGCAGGCAACGCACACAAACGGTGTGACAGACGTACATGCAAGCGAAACACCCATAAATATAAAATAAAAATAAACCTTTAAAAAAAGAAACGACACCATTTATACTTAGTGTAATCTCACATTTAGCAATATGAGTGGTATCCACACTGTTGTCCACCTAGATGAGGGGAGCCTCCCAGAGCCCTTTGCTTGCTGGGGGTCATCTGACCCTTCTGTTGTCCCCCCTCCTAACCTCTAATGCTCATGGTGGGAAATGGCTCTCCTGGGCTACAGCCCCCAGGCCACAGCCCCTCAGCTGACTAGTTTGGGCTCAGCTAATTTCGATTGATCCACCTGATCAAAGCACAGGGGCAGGACAGTGCTCTGGGCTGGGACACTCACCGATTTCACAGTTCTCCCCAGCATAGCCCTGATCACAACTGCAGCCATACATGGTGCCGTTGGCGCGACAGGTGCCCCCGTGCAGGCAAGGGTTGTTCTCGCAGGGATCTGTGGGGTCTGTGGGATGGACAGGCACTGTGAGGGTGGACTGGCCACCATGTCATCTTTCATGGAATCCAGAAATTAGTCCTTGTCTGTGAAGTCCCCTCCGTTGCCTCCCCAATGAACAATGGCTCACGTGCTTTGTGATAAAGACCTTACCACTTTCAAGAATTGCACCACAGCATCTGTGGGATGGCTGCTCACAGCAAAGTTCTCTATCAGGTCACACTAGACTCACCAGCCTAGTGAGTTTACCCAGGGACCAGAAGACAAGCTGAAGCAGGTAATTCTCTTTGTCACTGTGTGGATCTCGGAGCTTGAACTCACATCCGCGGGCTTGGCAGCAAGCACCTTTAGCCACTGAACCCTCGCTAGCCCTGCCAGGTTCCTTTCATACTTACTGATTTTGTCTCTCTCTCGGAGAGCAGTGACATTCCATGTGGCAACCACACTCATTCATGCTTAAATTAATTAAAATGAGATGATGCATGCACTTCTATGAGCCACATGTCAATTTGACCACTCAGAGAATGTTGTAGAATATCAGCTTGCAAGGCCCAGGACACAGCAGGCATGCGATCACTGCTGCCTAACTGAACAGTGGGGGCAGCTAGCTGTTCTGCAGTAGCTGAGACATCTGTCCCTGGGGCAGTGACACTGGGAAACAGGGGGGTCTGATCTGTGTGATGTGCCCGCTGAAGTCCCAGCCCTGTGTAAGCATGTCTGGGACAGGGGGTGACATGAAACACTTGACAGCCACCAGGCTGCCCCACCACAGCACCTCCCATGGCTGGCACTGACTCAGCTGAGCTGGCGTATTTTTGGCTCTATTAGCATCTGTGCTGTGGGTGTCTTGCCACCCTCCCACCACAGCCACCTTCCGCCACCCCGAGTCCTGACTGCAGACCCTCTGTTTAACTTTCCTCTCAGGGACCCACCTCCCCACAGCCTCTGACCGCCCAGGCTACCACTGTGTGTGTTACACAGCCGGAACTCCGCATCTTGCAGGCTAGTGCCGGACGGAGACAGAGGCTCCTCTTCCCCTCTCTTCCTTCCCTCCTCCCTGTCTCCCTTCTTCCCCCACTCCATCTTTATACAGTCTCGTGTAGTAATCCGGGCTGTCCTGGGACTCACTTCTTAGCTGAGGCTGACTTCTGACCTGTGACCTCTGCCTTTACCTCCCCAGTGCTGGGATGGTGGGCTTGTGCCAAGCCCACCTCACAACTCATAAGCTCTGGTTTTTGTTTTTCTGTCCGAGTTCCAGCTCCAGCTCCAGCTGCTTGAACACACTAAGTTCTCAGATATCCCTGTGCCTCAGTCTCCCCTCACACACAAGCTTGTCCCATGAGATGTTACAAAGTCGAATCATTCTGGCATTCTGCCTGGGAACGGGAAAACATGCCCATGACCCTCACACTCAGGAGACTGGGGCAGAAGGGTTGGTGAGATTTCTAGGCCAGCCTGGGCTACAGAGTGAGATCCTGTCTAAAAAAAAAAAAGGGGGGGGTATGGGGGTAATTCTGTGGACATGGCTCAGACCTGAGTTCAATCCCCTGCATCCACTTCAAAAAAGCTGGGTGTAGCTGGGCATGGTGGCACATGCTTTTAATCCAGGCACTTGGGAGGCAGAGGCAGATCTCTGTGAATTAGAGGCCAGCCTTATTGATGTACAGAGCAAGTTCCAGGCCAGCAGGGCTACAGAGTGAGATCCTGTCTCAAAGTGGGAGGGGGCTGAAAAGATGGTTCAGCAGCTAAGAGCACACTGTTCTTAGGAGTTTGATTTCCAGCATGCACACGGCAGTTCACAACCATTGGTAGCTCTGGTTCTAAGGGAGCCCCATGGGCACTAGGCACATATGCAGTGCACATACATGTGGGCACCCCCCCAAAAGGTAAGTGTGTACCTGCAGTCCTAGCTCTGGAGAGATGTAGACAGAGGGATCCCAGGGCTTACTGACTAGCCAATCTAGCTCGATTGGCAAGTTCATAGGCCAGCCAGAGACCTTGTCTTCAAACACAAGATGGAGAACTGGCATGGTTGCTCAGCAGGTGAAGATGCTTAATGCACCTGAGTTTGATTCCTGGAACCCACGTGGTGGAAGGAGGGAACCCAGTCCCAAAATTGTCCCCTGACTTTCACAAGAGCACCATGGCATGCATATATTCATGTGCATGCACACACATTAAACAAAAATAATCAAAAAATAAACAAGAGGGACAGTGCCTGAGGACAGGCACCTCTGGACTGTACATGCATGTGTTTATATGTGCACCTACACACGTGTGCACTTGCATGTACATAATAAAAAATAAATGAATTTTAAAAAACAGGCTGGGTGTGGTGGTTTGAGTAAGAATGGCCCCCTTAGGCTCATAGATTTGAATGCTTAGTCAGCAGGGAGTGGCACTACTTGAGAAGGATTAGGGGGTGTGGCCTTATTGCAGATAGTGTGTCGTCACTGGGGACGGGCTTTGAGGCTGTAAAATGCCCATGCCAGGCCCAGTTCTCTTCTCTCTGCTTGTGTGCCAGGATGTAGCTCTCAGTTACTGCCCCAGCCCTATGCCTGCCACCATGACGACAATGGACTGAGCCTCTGAAACGATAAGCCAGCCCCAATTAAATGTTTTCTTTTATGTGAGTTGCCATGGTCATGGTGTCTCTTCACAGCAATAGGACAGTGATAAGACACTGGGCATAATGGCATACAACTGATATTCCAGCATTCAGAGAGCTAGGGCAGGAGGACTGTCACCAGTTCAAGGCTACCCTGGGTTACACAGTGGCCAAGCAGGCAGTGTTGTTGGTCACTGAGCCTGCTCCCACCTCCCATTCTTCTCAGGGCACCAGCCCCTGCCATCTCCATGACTAAGTCAATCCAGCTCTGGTTCCTGCCCATCCTAGACACTGCTTGAACCATGTCCTGTCCTTCCTACTCTGCCTGGGATGCAACCAGATCCAGTTGTCTTCTACAGACATCAAAATTGTTGAAGGTAGGCCCTTGGCATCACATTGCCCTGTTTCTCAAAGTGATCTGCATATTTGGAAACTGAACTCTCCCAAATTCGATTTCCCTGTGCCTCATGGAGCCCATGTTTTGGTCAATGGCCACATTCCTTGAGTGTTAGAAGGGTCCAGTGTTAGCCAGACAAGGTGATGAATGCTTTTAATCCCAGGACTCTGGAGGCAGAGGCAGGTAGAACTCTGTGCACTCAAGGCCAGCCAGGTCTACATAGAGAGATCCTGTCCAAACAACAGCACAAAACAACACAGAAAGGCCCAATGTAACTTGCCTCCTGACCTCTGACCTTTAGCATCATCCTTTGTTAGAAAATTCCAGCCCTCCCAGGGCATTTCCCCTGCTCAGGGAAGCCCCAGACTCCAGTCCCCAGGTCCTGGCCACACTAGGACAGATGGAGAACCCAGAACTTACCCTCTTGCCCGCTGGCCACCTCTTCCCAGAAGTCCTCCAATCCTGGACTCCCAGCCACAACATTCAGGTCTGACTCATCCAACCCCAGGGACACAGGCATCGGGGTGCCGGGGGTATCCCACAGCCCAGTGGGCTCACCCGAGGAAACTGAGGTCATTTCATCCACGCTGGAGGCCAGGGATGCCCACGGATGAGAAGGCAGACTGCTGTGAGGCCCTGGTGACCCCTGGGCCACCATCTGGTCCTGTGGCTCTGGGTGGTCTTGGGAGCTTGTGGAGGTCAGTGTAGGCACACCCTGAGCTCCAGCCATGGTCCCTTGGTCCATGCTTGGACTTACAGCCACATGGGTGCTAGAAATGAAACTTTTAGGGTCCGACCCCCAAGTGGCATCAGCACCTCTGGGGACCAGCTCCATGGTGGCCTTCCTAGGACCCTCTGTGGGGCCTCCTTCCAAAGCCACTGTGGGTTTCACACTCACGGTGACTCCATGGCCTCCCAATGGTGAGGACTGGGAACCAGTGTTCAGTCCCTGGCTGGGCAGTGGTAGCCAGGTGGACAGCACCTTGCCCATAGTGGCCTGTCCACTGGATGTGGGACTCTCTGATATGTCCAAGACCCCAGACTCAGTCCCTAGGATGCCAGCATCAGAGGGGACAGGATTGACAGTCACATTACTGGAGTCCAAGGTCACCCATGGGCCAGAGCTGGGGTGCTTGGTAGCCTGGATGGAGCTGTTACCCCCAATTTCTTTAGAATCTGTAGCAGGGGATTTGTGGCTGGCTTCAACTGGGGTATCCATAGTGGTCTGAGATGGGGTTTCAAGGCCTTCTGCTCCAAGGCCGATGGGCCCGGCAGTGGTGGGATCCCCACCCTGTTCTTGTGGGCGCCAGGAGGGGAGTGGAGAAGCTGGGGAGGGAGGGACGGGGGTCACACTGGGGACGAATGTGGAGTGTGGCAGAAGCCACAGTTTGGGGGCACGCAGCATTGCTACAATGGGGAAGTCTGGAGAGGTGTCATCAGGGGACACCTCATGGTAGACAACACTTGGGGCCTCCGAGGGGCTGGAAGGAGGAACAGGAGGCTCTGAGGGAGACCAGGGCAGGTGGCGGAGGGTTGATTTAACAGTGGGGGCTTCAGCTGTCCCTGGCTTCAGGCCAAGGTCACGGTCAGGACTTGTGACAGTAGGTGAGATCGAAGACGGAGACCACATCCAGGGCTCTGGAGGACTCCTGCTGCCATGGGAACCTGTGACATCAAAAGAGTTCTCATTAGCAGGGCCTGGCGGCACACACTGATGGTCCCAGCACTTGGGAGTGGAGGCAGGAGGATAACATTTAAGGGTAGTCTGCACTACACAGAGGCACAGCCTCCAGAGACACGTTTAGCAGAAGTGGCGAACAAGCCTGCTCCGTGCGTTAGGAGACAGGAGAATCTGGGCTTCAGAGTCATCCTTGGATATATGGAAGTTAGAGGCCAGCCTGGGCTACATAAGAAGTTGTCTAACACACCCTCCCCAGCAAACAAACAATAAAAGCTAAGTGTATCAGCACACACCTGTCATCTCAGTGCTTAGGAGACCAAGGCAGGAGGATTGCTTTGAGTTCCAGGCCAGCCTTGGGTACAGAGTGAGACTCTGCCTCAAAACACAAAACTCAGGGTTGGATGATGGATCCAGAGGGTAACATGTTTGCTATGAAGACAGGAAGACTTGAGTTCGGATCCACAGCACTCCCATAAAAACTGGCCCCAGCAGCCCAGGTCTTTAACTCCAGTTCAGGGGAGGAGGAGAGGGGAGGGGAGCCAAGAGGGAGCCCAGGTCTAGTGAGAGACCTGCCTCAAAAACTAAGGTGGAGGGCCATAAAGGGAGACACTTGAAGTCGACCTCTGGTCTCCACTAGCTTGTGTGCATGCACCCACCTTCACACACACTCACATACCACACACACACACACCACACACACTCTCTCACATACCACACACACACTCACATACC
>CABHPH010135438.1:25885-41892 GCA_902168325.1 Peromyscus nudipes
CCCACATACCACATACACTGCACACACCACACACACTCACATGCCACACACACACACATACTCACATACCACACACACACACTCACATACCACACACACTCTCACATACCACATACACTGCACACACCACACACACTCATATACCACAATACACTCATACACACTACACACACACACACCACACACACACTCATATACCACACACACTCCATACAAACACACTCACATAAACCTCACTCACATACACACACTTACACACCACACACACTCCTATAAACACACTCACACACGCACACACAACATGGGTATCTGGAGGCAGGACCATGGCAAGGTTGGGGGCGCTGGAACAGTGTGAGTCTTACTCACCCTTCCTTTCTCCCCAGGTCCTCACTCACCTGTCCCTGGCATGTCCACTTCGTTGGTCAGAATGGCCCAGGGACTGTGACCGCGGCTCTGGTCACTCTCCGAGGCCTCTGTGGTTGCAGAAGGCCCCAGGAAGTCAGCAGTAACTTCCAGAGTTGGAGGCTGGGCACTGGCCTTTGCTGTCCCAAGCAGCTGGCCCTCTGCGCCCTGTTGCTGGAAGTGTCGACCATTTAACCCTTTGAAGCGGCCCCTCCTCGCCATGGGGGTGGAGGCTACCTGTGTGCCCAAGGGTGTTGTCTCTACCATATCCACTCCCATGCTGCTGGGGCTGGGGACACCTGTAAGCACCCATGAAGCCAGCGTGGGACCGCCTGGGGTAGAACCAAGGGTCTTCTGAGGCTCGTGTGTCCATGTCGAGTCCAGGGGTTCATCTTCTCCACTGGACATGAGAGGTTCCTGGAACTCAGGTGCTGCTTCCTCCCTCAGGCTGGGCTCTAGTTCTTGGGCTGGGGGTCCCTCTGCTGACACAATCTCTCCCTCATCTCCAGAAGAGGGGGTCTCCGGGTCTCTGTGTTGTGGTGTAAGGTGATGAGCTATAGAAAAAGCAGCAGCGGTTGAGGTGGCCCAGGCACAGCCAGGAAAGTGAAGTGGTATGAAGCCCCACCCAGGGCTCGATTTCTAGGGTTAAGGCATCTCAGGGAAAGAGAGCCCAAGGGGAGAATGCAACTTCTCCAGAGCCCCGCCCACTAGTGCTGTGTCTTCTTGTCTGTCTGCAGTCCAAGCTAACCTAGAAAATCAATATATAGCCCAGGCTTACTTCAAACTCCCAGAGATCCTCCTGCCTCAGCCTTCCAAATGCTAGGTGATACGACAGTGGCCCAGCAGTGGCCACATCAAAGGAAAGACCCATCTAAGGAGGAGGGACTCTCCCCCAGAGGGTTTGCTTGTTACAGGGTTTCCATGGAGACATGGGCATGGGAATGATTTTATTATTTTGTTTCTGGTTTTTTGAGACAGGATCTCATGTAGCCCAGCTTGCCCTGAACTGATTAGGTAACCCAAGATGATCTTAACATTTCTGATTCTTTTGCCTCTTTGTCCCAGGCCCTCAGGTGCACACCTGGCTTTATCTGGTGATGGGGACAGGACTCAGGGCTTTGTGCTTGCAAGGGAGGTGCTCTGCCAGCTGAACCACAGCCACAGCTCAAGAACAATAGAAAGGAATGCTTCTGGACCCAGCACTGGAGGCAGAAGCAGGTGTATCCCTGTGAGTTCAAGACCAGCATGGTCTACATAAAGAGTTCCAGGCCAGTCAGAGCTGCACACTGAGATGCTGTCTCAAGAGAAACAAGTAAATGAAAGCTGGTAGGGATGTGGCCTTCACTAGCCTGTATCTAGAAGCATGTCCACAGAAGACTCAGCCATGGAGCATGTCCATCATCAATGGTCCTGGTAGGGTTATGGGATGTGGCCTCCAGTGATTCTGGCATGTGGCCCTCACCTGTTCCTGATGGGCTCAAGGGAACATAACTAATGGCATGTGGTTTGTTCCACCCAATGCAGATGATGGGACATGCTCATGGAGGCGTGGCCATAACCAAGCTTTCCTGGTGGGTCTGTGGTCCCAAGGAACACATCCACAAAGCACAACGAGTAGCTGCAGGGGCTGGCCCGGGTGTATGTGGTCAGGCAGGGACACCACCTGGGGGCATGGCTTAGTCAGATACTCCCAACTGGGGCTGGTCTGGATGACACACACCCGCGAAGGGTTGCCCCAGACAATGGCTGTGTGGATGTGGCCTGCAGCACCCCCCAGGGGGGTATATCATAAACGCACCTCGGAAGCAGTAGGCGTCAAAGCGTGCTCCAGGCGCAGGGAAGCCCGTGCGGTTGGCAAAGCGGTATACTGTGCGCACACCCGGGGCGGGACCCCCACAACGCCGTCGCGGCGTCTGGATCGGGTAGCGCACGCTGCCATCTGCCAGCCAGCCCGGGTCGCACTGGTCCAGGCCCTCGTGCCAGGCCAGGTGCAACTGCCCCACCGAGGCTAGCACCGCACCCTGCCGCTGACATTGTGCCCGCGCGCCTGTCAGAGTCAGTCGGCGGGCGGGGCCCACGTAGAAGACCTCGCCTGGGAGAGGGACAGGGTGGAGGTCAGAAAAGGGTTGGAAAAGGAGGGAAGCTCGGAACTGAGGATGGGAAGCTCAGGGGACGGGTGGCCCAGGTCCTGGCTCCAGCTTTGGAGAGCTTTGAGGGAACTTAGAGGGACTCGGGGGCTGAAAGAACACCTGGCACTCAGGGAGACGTGGCCCGGGTTCCAAGTGCAGCTTTGGAGGGCACTGAGACTTCGGAGAGATTCGTGTGGGCTTAGGGAAGTATAAGGACTGGGAAAGCACCTGACACTAAAGGACAAGTGGCCACGGGGTCCCAGCCGCGCTTGCCTTACCCCCTAGCTCGCGGGCAAAGCAATAGACATCATAGAGTTCCTGCGGGTCGCGTCTCCCATAGCTCCGAACCCCAGGCAGACTGCTGCGGTCACCATAGCAACCAGGACGCGACTGGGTGATCGGATATCTGACGGTGGGAGGGGAGCGGCCATCAGACCTGTGCTCCGGGAGTCCCTTTCTCCAGGAGCCCCTTTCTTTCTCCAGGAGCGACCCCCAGCCCCAAGCCCCCCGCGCACCCCCTCACCGAACCGTGCGGTCTGAGAGCCAGCCCGCGTCGCAGTTGTCAAAGCCGTCTTCGAAGGCAGCCTGCAGGTGCCGCGGGGCGGCGATGGTGGCTGAGCTCAGGCGGCAGGCCTCCTGGGCTTCAGCGAAGGTCAGTGCATAGCGATCCCGGGCCGCCCGGTAATGGAACACGACGCCTGTGGGGTAAGAGCCAGGAGGCCGAAGAGAGGCTTATGGTGGAATCTTAAACGAGAACAGGCCTGCCTCGAGCAGACTTTTTTTGTCAACTTATTTATTTATTTATTTGAGTAAAACCAAAACTTATTCTAAGCCACAGTCGTCCTAGGGTCCCCCCTGCCATATAGCCTTCCTGGTTCTGTGGGTTGCAGTCTGATTGTTCTTTGTCGAGCAGAAGTTTTAAAAGATGGTCTTGCTGGGCCGTGGTGGCGCAGGCCTTTAATCCAAGCACTCAAGGAGCAGAGGCAGGTGGATCTCTGAGTTCAAGGCCTACAGAGTGGGTTCCAGGACAGCCAGGGCTACATAGTGAGACTGTGTCTCAAAACGAACAATGAAACACACACACACACACACACACACACACACACACACACACACACGAAAAAGACATTGTCTCATGTAGCCCAGGCTGACTTGAGACTCACAAAGCTTCACCCACCTTGGCTTGTGAGTTCACCCCCACACCCAGATCGGTTTTTCTTAATCTGTTGGGAAAACAGAGACTGCCCTAGAATGGAGCAGAGGAGCAGTCTCTCCCCAATGCACGTGTTAACTGATGTTTTAAAGATAGGCTCACTCAACCTTTTTAAAGAGATTCGTATTTGGGGGCTAGAGAGATGGTTCTGCAGTTGAGTATTTTTGCTCTTCCAGAGGACTCAGGTTCAATTCCCAGCACCCACATGGTGGCTCACAACCATCTATAACTCCAGTTCCATGGGATCCAGTGCCCTCTTCTGCTCTCTGTGGCACCAGGGCCACACCTGGTGCACAATACACATGCAAAGCATCCAAGCACATAAAATAAAAAAGTGAAGTTTTTTTTTTTTGAAACAGGGTTTCTCTGTGTAGCCCTGGCTGTCCTGGAACTCACTCTGTAGATCAGGCTGGCCTCAAACTCACAGAGATCCACCTGGCTCTGCCTCTGAGTGATGGAATTAAAGGTCACAGGACGACTTGAAAGGTGAACCCCTGTCTGGGCCTCAGGCTTGCTCCTCCCCTCCCCATTTGGCCCCTCCCCTTCCATCTCAGCTCCTCCTCTGTAGTCTAACTTCCCCTTCCACGCTCAGCCCCTCTCATTCCATCCTAGCCCCCTCCCTTCAATCCTACAACACCCCTTCTTCCTCAGGCCCTCCCCTCTGTGTTAGCCCCTTCCTTACTATTTTAGCCCCTCTTCTTCTATCCTTGGCTCCTTCCCTGCTCTCCTCACCTCTGCACACTAGCTCCTCCCCTTCCATCCTTGCTTCCTCTTCCTTTATCTTTGTTCTCTCCCCCTCATCCTTGCACCCTTCTGTCCTGGGCACCTCATCTCCATCCTCAGACCCTCTTTCCAGCTTCCTCTTCCTTCCTTTGCCCCTCCTCCCAGCCTCAACCCTTCCCCTTCATCCTAGGCCCCACCCCTTTGATCTTTGACCTGCCTATTACCTGCTGCCAACTCACCTGTCACCTCCAGGGTCACCAGGTCCTGCTCATCCTCAATACCCCTCACCACTTGGCAGCGATACAGCCCAGAGTCACTGGCCCGAAGTGGCCCCAAGAGAAGGGTAGCATTGGTTCTGTGGCGGGGATAAGCGGGCAGTGACACCCGCCCCTGCCAGCCCTTGGCCACACGCACCACATTGTCCTTGGCCACCAAGATGGGCAAATCCTGTCGCTGGCCTGATGCAGTGCGAACCTTGGTCCACTTGATTCGAGGAATGTCTCGAAGGGTGCCTAGCAGTGGCTGCCAGGTAAAGAGGCAGGGCAGGGCCACCAGCTCCGCCAGGGCAGCACGGATGGGTCCCGACCCCGACTTGAGCACGTGAAGCCCCTTTTCCGTGGTGATGGTGTCCTGTGTGTCTGGGATGGAAAGAGGACCTGAATCAGAGGCAGGGCCAGCAGGACACTAACATTTCTTGTTTTAGCAGATTATTTTCTCTTTCTTTTTTCTTTCACTAACTCTTTGTTTTGCTTTTTGAGACAGTGTCTTACTATGTAGACCTGGAACTCACCACAGAGACCAGGCTGGCTCAGACTCAGAGATTCTGCTGCCTCTGCTTCCCTAGTGTGGGATTAAAGGCGTGCACTACACTAACACTTTACAGAGAGATGGAGGCCAGAGAGGCCAGGCTGACACACAGTGTCACAGTGCCAAAGGGGACAGCTGGGCCAGACTTCCCTCAGCGGCATTCCAAAGGCTGTCTGGATGGGCGAACTATGGCTGTCCTTATCTCTGGCTTGCTGTGTGGCCCTGGAAAAATCCCTGTCCTTCTCCAAGCCTCAGAAGTTAAGCCAGAGGCAGACACTGGAAGCTGGGTTGTTTCTTTCCTTTTTTTCTTCTGGTTTCAGACAGGGTCACCTATAGCACAGGTTGTCCTCAAACTTGCTCTACAGCCCAGGAGGACCTTGCACTTCCCATCCTCCTGTTCTATTGGCCAAATGCTTGGGGTTACAGAGGCGTGCCGCTGTGTCGGGTGAGTGAAGTCGTCACTGAATACCCTAACCAGCCACAGTGGTAAAGGCTTGTCTTCTTTTAGGGACATTAGGAAACTGAAGATCAGAGAAACAAATATTCTTGCCTATGGCCACAGAGAAACTCAGTAAGGGATTCATAAAGTCTAGAATTGACCACCATTGGGGAAGTTCCAGGGGAGGCACAGAGATCTTCCTTCCCTTGTCCCGCCCGTGGCCGACATCAGTAGCCGACCCTGTGCTGCTGTCTCTCTCCTCCACCTTTCTTTTTCAGATCATTTCAGCAAAAGACAGTGAGAGGCGGGAGCCTCCAGCCTCTGCTGGTTATAACTAAAAATAACCGCTCAGGTACCTTGTTTCCCTTTGACTGTTCAAAGACTGGCTTCAGATATTCTTGTTTTATTTTGCAGACCCAGCTAGAGGACCAGCAGGAGAAGGTTCTGGAATGAAAAGGCCTCATCCCATCCCGCTGACCCGTGGTTGACAGCAGAGTGACAGGATTCCCATCCCCAGCCCCGTAGGCCCCACTCACCCTGATCCCCAGCCACCAGGAGCAGCAGCCTCAGCACCAGGAGGCCTGAGGCCCAGACAGATGTGGCCCCCATACTGGAGCTAGAAGCAAAGGAGAGGGAGGAAGGGTGAGTCATGGCACAGACCCCCTCCCCCAACCCCAAACACGGAGGAACCAGATGGCCCCAGCAAGAATTAGGAACCAGAACTCAGAAAGGCCAGCATGTCAGTGAAGGTCACAGAGCAAGGAAAGCAGGGGCCACGCAGGATTTGAACCCAGAGCATCTCACTTCAGAATCCAAGCAGTGAGGCAGAGTGCAGCTTAGTGGTGGAACACCAGCTGAGCTCACAGGCCTGGGTTCTAGCCCAGCACCTTCCAGGCTTACACAGCCTTGGGTTCTCTTCCCAGTCCTTGCCACACTCCTGTGGGGACCCCACGTCCAGCCCCTGACCCTGAGGCTGGGGCTTCAGTCCTGCATATCACTCCATGCTGGGTTTGGTGGCTCACACAGTCTCACATCTCAGCCCTGGAGGGTGGAGACAGAATCTGCACAGGTGTAGGCCAGCGTGATCTGCACAGCAAGTTCTATGACTCTGCCTCTTCCTTGCTGTGTGACTTTAGCAAGAAGCTTAGTTTCTTTCTGCCTCCCTTTCCTTATGGGTCAGATGAGGATAACAGCTGGCTGAAGGGATGGATGAGTCAACTTATACACAATGTTTCCAGCAACTCTCTTGAAGGAGAACATCTTAGCTGTGGCTAATATTATCATTAAACTTCACACTGCCAAGTCTGAAATCCTGTTTCTCAAGTGAGCTTCCACCACTAGACTGGGAGCTCCTAAGGGAAGCAGTGGGTCCTTATCCTTTTGGGGGGCCCCAGGCCCTTCCCCAGACCAGCCCTCCCAGCTGACTGTTTACAACCCACAGAAGTAGCTTCCTCTGTCCTGGGGCCATCCTCTCCAGAGGGGCTGTGTCCCATCCGGTATATTGTAGGCAATTATTAAATGCCTGTGAGTGACTTCTACCTCGGGTGCCTAAAATAAATCCATTCCCCAGAGATTTTTCAACAAAACTTTGGCCTTTTCTCAACTCAGGCCCCTCACAGGGGACTGGAGAGGGTAAGTCACAGGGCTACTTGCAAACCCCCCTCTTCAGCCTATCGAAGAAGAGCAGGCCCTTGTGGGTGGGGTCTCCAGAGGCCTTGAAGAGCTCAACTTCCTTCTGCTCTTCTCCCTGTTTCCCCAGGCACTAGCCGATATGCCTGCCGTGGACCTGTCCTTGGTGCTGAACCCTGAGCCTGGCCTGCCTGAGCACCCAGAGAAGGCTAGCTGTTTTGGAGTGCACAGCAGAGCACAGGCTACCAACTTGCAAATGTGTACAACCTCTAACTTCAACCTAGGCCATCCCCATTCTTCCCCTGGAACCCTAAGTCAATGTGAAGTACACCAATGGCTGAGATTACCCCATCAGGATTTTAGGAGAGATCAAGGCCAGAAAATGTGTGTTCTCTCATTCTCTCTTTCTCCCCAGCCTTCTCCACACAATTGAGTTCACATGGGTGTGGTGGCCACAGACTGTCATCCCAGCACTTGGAAGGTGGAGGCAGGAGGACCAAGGATTTGAGGCTATCCTGAACTTCATTTTGAATTTAAAGTCAACCTGACTACATGAGACCTAGTCTCAAAAAAAAAAAAAAAAAAAAAAAAAAAAAAAAAGAATCCATCTGGGTGTGGTGGTGTACGCTTTTAATCTCAACACTCAGGAGACAAAGGCAGGTGGATCTCTGAGTTCGAGGCCAGCCCAGTCTACAGAGTGAGATTCAGGATAGCCAAGGCTACACAGAGAAACCCTGTCTCAAAAACAACCCCCAAAAGAATCCATGGCACATTCTACCTACTGAACCTCCATGCAACTCTGCACCAGGGGTCTTATTCCCCCATACCTCAGTTTCCCCACCTGTAAAATAAGCCTCATCCAGTCCAAACCCTCTGAGGTTATCTGGAAGGAGTGGGCTAAGACTTGTAAAAATACATCAAATTTAAGAACAGTTCTTTGTATACAAAACCTTGGGAACACCCTAAAAATACCCCAGGTGGCCCAACACAGTGACAGACACAATGTAGCCTCATGCTCCTCCCTAACACCTTCTCTCTCCCTTCTCTCACACCCTCACACACCCACAATCTTCTCTTAAAATACTTCCTCCCCTGGGCCGCCGGAGGTAAGTGGCAGCATTTGGGCTGAGGTCTGGGCCCACCCCCTCATGAATGATGCATTAGCCTCATGTATATGCAAGCAGGGGCCTGCAGGGGAAAGGGGAGACACATTCAAGTGTATGTGTGCATGCGTGTGTGTGTGTGTGTGTGTGTGTGTGCGCGCGCGCGCGCGAGTGCGTGTGCGTGCGCGCATGTGTGTGTGTGTGTGTGTGTGTCCCATTCCCACTCACCCTGTCTCTTGTCTCTCCACCGAGTTGGAGCTGGACACTTACCAGCTAGTGTCACTGCGTGTGCGACTGCATCTGTGGTGCTGTGTCTGGGCAAGGGTATAGCTGTCTGCACCCTATGGCGTGGGGACATCAGTTACATGAGCTTCAGGAGGATTCCTGGTCCTGGGCAAAGGCCACACACATTCACACACACGCACTTGCAGACACTGTGGATTCCTGGCCTGAGACTCACACTGGATTTGTGTGCACAAGCATGAACATGGAATACTGTGCAGGAAAAGAGAAGCCAAGCTGGAGATCCCCACCCCTCTCACTATGACTCCTCAGCCTTGCACCCCCATGCTCTGGGTCACCTGTTCCTATTCACAAAACACACTCCAGACATACACCCCAGGAGAGACACACACGGCACTTCCAGGGACACTAACAAAGAGAACCCATGCAGGCGCTCACTGGGTAGGCTGTGCGGCCTCTACACAAAGACACCCACAGTCTGGAGCCCTCTGCTGAAGCCCCCAGTGATCAACCACCAGGTCTGGCTCCTCCCACAGGCTGCCACACCAGCCCTGAGTACAGACTGGGATGCATGTGGCCTTGGTGTCCGATGCATGGCCACTGGTAATGTGGTCCCCATCACAGTTTTGAAACAAAAGACACTAACTGCAGCTGTATCAGCCACAGGAGACCCCAGGTCCCCTGATTATGCCTCTCCTCATGGCATGCTGACACACAAAGACCCCCACAAAAGGGGTGGGAACCTTCCCTATTTCCCTGTGGGGATGTTCAGGGGCACTGAGACTGCCAGGATATGGGGTGGCACAGTGCATGCATTCATCCCATCCCAACATGCCCAGCTTGGGACATCGCCCACCTTGGCCTGCCTCAGCCTGGCTTCATCCCAGACACTTAGAATGAACAAAGCCACACTGTGGTATCTGGATGGGGGTCACTCGAATACCTCATTGCCAGGTCCCCTCCCTCCTAGCACCGAGACCCAAACAGTTTAAAAAATGCACCATAGAGACAGACTGGGGGGTGAAACACCGGTGTGGAGGGCTGAGATGATGTGGAGATGTGCAACATCTGGGGGTTCCCTGTGTCCCCGCAGGGTCCATCCAGGTCCCGGACATCCTTATTGGGGTAAATCAGAACCCACACCCTGCGTTTGCATGCTCGCTGGGAAAAGGGACTGTACCTCAACTCCACATCTGTTAGAAAAACAGGGAGTCCCCTTAGGACGGGGCAACCTGAGCCCAGGATGCAGCTAGATGACAGACCTGTCTGGCTTCCCTTCCCAGAGACCTAGGCTCATCTGCAGACACTCTTGAATTGGGGCTCCCTCCCCACCGCAGCCCTCTATTCACTTGTAAATTGGAGGTCCCCACTTCAAATTCCCGCGGTGTCTCAGCTAAAACACCGGGGTACCCAGTCCCAAGATCCCCTGGGTTATGTCCAGGATGCCCTTGTCTCTCTTCCAAACTCGGGGTGCCCCTCCCCTAGCCCTAGCTCCCGGCGCCTCCTGCTTGATCCTGAGAACTATCCGCGGCCAGGGACCCTCCCCACCGGGGAGGGGGATATCTTTTCATTCAAGACTCCCTTCCGTTCCCAACACCCCTAAGACCGCCCCTCATGTGCTTGGCCCCCCAAACTCTGATCCCCTCCCCCACCTCCCCCTGCCCAGCCCCATCCGGGAGGGGGGCTTCGCCTTCATCCTGGTCAGTCCTCTCCAAGTCCGAAACCTTGTTGCCCCCCTCTCTGCGGGCCCCCCACACCTGGCTCCTTAGCGCGGACACATCCCCACGGCCCCGGGCACAAAGGACGCGGCGGCCGCCGGTGCTTCTCCAGCCCCTGCGCCGGGTGCTCAGCAAGCCAGGCTCAGCCTCCTTGCTTATAAAGGACCACGGGGATGCTGTGCGCATGCGCAGCCCAGGCCCCCAGCTGCGCTGGGCGGGGCGGGGGGTGGGATGGGGGTCGGGGGGTGGTGCCCAGCCTGGGATTCCTTTCAAGTCTCTCTCTGACACAGCCCAGGGCCAGGCTTCGCCAGACTCCGCCCCACTTCTTGTTGCCCCCCTTAGGGACCCCACTAAATGGCCCCCGTGCCTCATGAGGCCACCTGCTCCAATTTACAGGTGGGGAAACAGCCTCAGGGAGGTAAGAGTGTTTGCTAAGGTCACGCAGAGGGAAAGGGCAGAGCAGAGATTCGAACCGACTGTCCAAGGCTCCAAGGACAGTTCCTAGAACAGAAACGGGCTGGAAGAGTCACTGGGTCACACAGCGGCAAATAGTCACCCGGGAGATAAGGCAACAATCTTTCCTCGGCAGTAAAAGTTTTTGCTGCCAAACCTGAGGCTCTGAATTCGATCCTTGGGACCTGCAGGGTGGAAGGGGAGAAGTGACTGCAGCTTGTCTCTGACCTGCACCCACACAACAGAAATAAATGTTAAATCATCAGGGACAGAGACTGGACCAGTGAACTGCAGAACTGCTCCAGCAGCCCACCATTCACTCACTATCACTCACCATCACTCACCATCACTCACCATCACTCACTCACCATCACTCAACATCACTCACTCCTCACTCACTCCTCACTCACTCCTCACTCACTCACCCATCACTCACTCCTCACTCACTCACTCCTCACTCACTCCTCACTCACTCCTCACTCACCATCACTCACTCCTCACTCACTCCTCACTCACTCACCCATCATTCACTCACTCACTCACCATCACTCACTCACTCACCATCACTCACTCACTCACTCACTCACTCACTCTATCACTCACCATCCCTCACTCGGCTCTATCATTTTCAGGGTGCACACCAGGGCCGTGTGTTTGGGGTGCTCCTACTTTGGCAGGAGTACATGTGCAGCCTTGACTGGAACCCTTGATTTTAGGGGCTGGGGATGTGCCTCAGTTGGTAGGTAGGATGCTTGCTTAGCATGCAGGAAACCTCGAGTTTGATCCCGGCATCTCATAAACCAGGCATGGCATGTCGGTGCACACCTGTACTCTCAGCACTCAGGCAGGGGAAGCAGGAGGATCAGGAGTTCAAGGTTCATCCCCAGTTACACACCAGATTGGAGATCAGCCTGGGCTACAGAAGAAGGGCCGGGCCTGGGGACAGGGGGAGCCTCAGGATATGGCTCCTGACTCCCCTGGGACCCATGCAGAAGTCATGTGCAGTGCCCTTGTGTCATTCCTATAACCCCAGTGCAGAGGACAGACACAGGTGGAGCCCTGTGTCTGTCTGTCTGACTCTGTTTGTTTAGGACAGGGTTTCTCTGTGTATCCCTGGCTGTCCTGGAACTTGTTCTGCAGACCAGGCTGGCCTCAAACTCAGAGTTCAGCCTGCCTCTGCCTCCAAGTGCTGGGACCAAAGGCGTGTTCCTCCACTGCCCAGTCCAGAGTCCTATGTCTTGCTAGCCAGCTGGTCTAGCCAAAAGGATGAGCGTGTCTCAAAAACAAGTGAATGGATAAACAAATAAATTGGAGAGAAATAGAGCGAGACATTCCATGTCAACCTGTGACCTCCACACTCACATGTACAGGGGTACACACACACACACACACACACACACACACACACACACACACACACAGGTATTTGCTCTACCCCACAGAATGTAGATCTCACTCAGACAAGGTGGCACACACCAGTGATACCAGCACTCAACAAGGTTGGGGCAGGGGATCCTGATTTCACAGTTATCCTGGACTACAGAACTGCCTCTCCAAAGGAACCAGAATAAATCTAGATCTCCACAGTAGAATGTTATGTAGCCATGAAAAAGTCTACACACAGCAGGGATAAACCTGGAATGAAAAGACTGCATTGTCAGGGACAGGCAGGCACTAATGGCTGCATCATGTTTGGTCCCAGGACAGTCCAGCCCACGGAGATAGGAAACAGATCAGGGCTGGGAATGACTGCTTGTGGGGAAGGGGTTTTCTCTCAAGGAGTGACTCAAGAAGAGACAGCTATCTTCAGATAATGTAAACATCCTTAAACCCACCTTACTGCAGGATTTCTAACCCACTGACCTCAGGGTTTTGTTTGTTTGCTTGCTGTGGATTGCTTGATTTGAGACAGGGGCTCGCCCTGTAACCCTGGGTGGTATGAACTGGCAAGGATGTAGCCTAGGCTAGACTTGAACTTCAAATGACCCTCCTGTCTCTGCTTCCAGAACAATGGGTACAATGTTACCAACATACCCAGCCTTGTTATTGTTTTGTTGTTGTTCACAGATTTACTTCTATTTACCTTGAAGGGGTGTGTCTCTGCGTGTGAATGCCTAACGAGGTCAGAAGGAATCAGAGCCCCAGAAGCTAGCAGAATAAACAGTTTTGACCTGCTGTACAAGGGCACTGAGAACCAGGCTTGAGTCCTCTGCAAGAGCAGCAAAATGCTCTTAACTGCCTATGTCTCAGCACCTGCCACATACTTTAAAAAACAATGCAGGCCCGGCGGTGGTGGCACACACATTTAATCCCAGCACTCGGGAGGCAGAGCCAGGCGGATCTCTGTGAGTTCGAGGCCAGCCTGGGCTACCAAGTGAGTTCCAGGAAAGGCGCAAAGCTACACAGAGAAACCCTGTCTCGGGGAAGAAAAAAAAAAAAAAGAAAACAATGCAGGATCTCATATATTCCAGCGGGAACTTGCTATGTGACGAGACTGGCCTCTAACTCCCTATGTATCCAAAGATGACTGAATTCCTGGTCCTCTTGCTCCACCTCCCAAATGCTGGGATTGCAGGTGCATGCTCCACCATGCCTGGGGTATGTGGTCCTGGGGACATAACCTGGGGCTTGGTGCATGCTAGGCAAGCACTCTACCCACAGAGCCCTGGTCCCAGCCCTCCAGCCTTGGTTTGCCTTGCTCTTGACACAGGGTTAAATATGTAGAGCAAACCCAAACACACACACACACACACACACACACACACACACACACACACACACACGGTTGGTTTTTATTTTTGTTTGGGGGGGGTGTTTTGAGACAGTTTCTTTTTGTTGTTGTTGTTGTTGTTGTTGTTGTTGTTTTTTCCAGACAGAGTTTTTCTGTGTAGCCCTGGCTGTCCTGAAACTCACTCTGTACAGGTTGGCCTTGAACTCATCGATCTGCCTGCCTCTGCCTCCTGAGTGCTGGATTAAAGGCGTGTGCCACCACCACCCAGCAAAAAGTTCTTTTAAAATAATGAAATAAAATTAAACAGTGTAAAAGTTTGGACTAAGATGGGACCCGGAAGGTAAAGGCACCGAGCCCACGACCTGAGTCCTGCAGGTTGTCCTCTGACCTCCACATTCACACCATGGCACACGTACACCCCCTCCAATAAATAACAATATTTCCTAACCAATGAACATGGCCCTGGGTACAGTATGTGCTTTGCACGCACTGTGATGTGGTCAGTCCCCACTGGAGACCCCTCCACACTGGTCTGGTAGCTGTAACAAAATCCCTCAGAAAACTAACGTAAAGACAGCATATTCAGAAGTGGGACCTTCCCACCCAGTCAACTAATCTAGATAGTCCCACATGTCCAAAAGTTTGTTTCCAGGGCTGGAGAGTTGGCTCAGCTGTTAAGAGCACAGGCTGCTCTTCAGAGGACCCGGGTTCAATTCCCAGAACCCACATGGCAGCTCACAACTGTCTGTAACTCCATTTCCAGGAGATCTGGCATCCTCACACAAACATACATGCAGGCAAAACACCACTGCACATAAAATTAAATAAATACATTATTTTAAAAAACAAACAAACAAAAGTTTGTTTCCTCAGGGAAACATTTTCTTAGTGAGATCCTATCAAGTTGACAAATCAAGATGAACCATCCCCTCTCTCCCTTGTCCCTCCATGCCACCCCCATCAGAGCAAATTACATACCTTCTGAATTTATCACCATGAAGACTGGGTGTGACGGCTGGCAACTGTCATCCTAGTGCTTAAGAGGCTTCAGGAGGAGAATTGTCACCGATTTTAGGACAGCCTGGGCTACACAATAATTTCTGGGTTAGACTCAGCTAAAGTAAGAACCAATCTTAAACAAACAACAGCAAAAAGAAAAAGTTATGCAGGGCAGTAGCAGCGGAGCACACCTTTAATCCCAGCACTCGGGAGGCAGGGGCAGGTGGATCTCTGTGAGTTCAAGGACAGCCTGGTCTACAGAGTGAGTTCCAGGACACTCAGGGCTACACAGAGAAACCCTGTCTAGGAAAACAAAACAAACAAACAAAAAAGATGTTCTGAATGAATGAGGGGGAAGATCTGCTGTTTTTATCACTCATAACGGTGCAACTCTGAACCAGCCACCTCATCCTCCCGTGCCTCAGTTTACCCCTCTCAATGGAGATTATGAGTACTCTGCATATATTGCTAGAATGCAACAGGAAATGTGTGTGTGTGTGTGTGTGTGTGTGTGTGAGAGAGAGAGAGAGAGAGAGAGAGAGAGAGAGAGAGAGAGAGAGAGCACGAATGCGTTCATGCATTACTGTTTTGCATTTTTGAGACCAGGTGTCAGCCCAGGCTAGCCTGCAGTTCATTTTAAGCAGCTAAGGATGACCTTGGTCCCTAAGAATAACCTTGGTCCACTGAGGATAATCTTGGTCCCTGAGGATGTTGGTCCCTGGGATAACTTTGGTCCCTGAGGATAACCTTGGTCCACTGAGGATAACCTTGGTCCTCTGATTCTCCTGCCTCAGCCCCTGGGTGCTGGGATGAAGCGTGCTTCACCACACCCAGGGCTACCATCTTACTGTTGCTCATTTGGAATTTGCTGGGGGAAACTGAGGCTCAGGGAGATGAGATGCCCTGCCTAAAGTTGCACAGACCTTGTCTGCAGCCCCAGAGCCAAGCTGACCCTTCAGCTTTGCACCAACCCCATTCCTGGGCTAGTGCCAGGGCTGAAAAGAGAGGACTGGCCCAGTGCCCAGACCTGCTGTTGCCGGGGTCTTGAGTGAGGGAACCTTGCCTGGGAATCTGTAAGGCTCAAAGAGCTATTTATAGGCCCACTCTGGGATCCAGAAAGTCCCTACCTCCAGCCTGGAAGGCCTTTTCTGTCTTAAGCACCCTGGGGCTGCCATCAGGGGATGAGGTGAGGGGTGGTGGTGGGGATGAATGGCCCAGAGGCCACATGGGTGACAGGAAGCTCCTGGACAGCCAGGTCTTGGGGCAATATCCCTCTTGCTGTCCACGGTCACATGTAGTCAGTCACACACAATGCCACCAACCACCTGAGAAGGACTGGGAGTTTAAGGCTGTTCTTGGCTGCATAATGAATGTGAGGCCAGCAACTCTGTCACAAAAAAAGAAAGAAAGAAAGAAAG
>CABHPH010135441.1:0-34317 GCA_902168325.1 Peromyscus nudipes
TTTTTTTGAGACAGGGTTTCTCTGTGTAGTTTTGGTGCCTGTCCTGGATCTCGCTCTGTAGACCAGGCTGGCCTCGAACTCTCAGAGATTCACCTGCCTCTGCCTCCTGAGTGCTGGGATTAAAGGCGTGTGCCACCACTATCCGGCAAATATATAGTTTTTAATGTAAGTATGTGCCAAATTTCTGGAATGTTCTTGCTCATAAAAAAAAACCCACAGAAAACGAACTTCACTGAAAACGAACTTCACTGATTTCTAATTTAACTGAGTGCCCTGTCTTGCTTTGCAGGCTTCAGCACAGTTTCCTCTGGCTGCAGAATACTCAGCCCAGGTGAAAGGCAAAGAAAGGTCTGGGCTGCTCACTCACTCACTCTTCTGCTAGGGTCAGTCCTGAGTGTTGGTCTCAACGTGCTCCAGTGCCAGGCTGATAGCAGGGACTAGTCCCACTTCAGTGTTCAGCCCCCGCCCCCTTCCTGCCTGGTCCCTTGGTCTTCATTGGTTCCCTAGGGTCACTTCCCCAAGAAACTCCTTGCACCCAAATTCCTGTCCCAGGGTCTGTTTGAGAAGAACCCACTTTGAGAGGAGGAAGTGACCTGAGAAGCCACAGTCACGGCTCAGGTTCACTGTGCCCTTTCTAGACGCATGTTCTGGGTGTGGTAGCTCACTCCTTTCCAGCACCTTCTGCAGAATCATGAAGCCCACTTTCCATGAGATGAAACTGAAGCAGAGCCCAAATGACTCATGTGCAGGATTCACAGCCAAGAGGAGGTAAGAGATAGGACAGGTCAGAGGTTCTGCTTCACTCCGGGCCATCATTCTCTGAATCATGTACTACTTTGGAGCTATTATCAACAGTGGGGAACATTTTAGCACATCACTTGATGCTCACACCCACCCACGTGTGAGGCCCCACAGGGTGGATTTCCCTCACCACTGCCAAGCCATTCACCTACTGGCTACATAAGACTAGAAATCTTTTTCAACATTTAGTTTATTTTGGGGGCACATCCTGAATACCTGTAAGCCTTTTGGGGGAGGGCTGGGGGGCAGGTTCTGACTACAAAGCCCAGGCTGTCCTAGATCTGGTGACCTTCATCTCAGCCTCTTGGCTGCCAGAGCGCTGGATTACAGGAGTGCCCTGTTGAGCCTGGCTGCTGTACCCATACACTATTTCCACTGCAGTGGCTTAGACCGTCTTCCCCTCAGGGTTCCATCCTGACCTCACCTTCTTGGCAGCTTGTCTTGTTATGTATTCTTCAGGTTGTGTTCTTTTGCTTAAAGAAGGGCTTTGTTACCAAGGGTGGTGCCACAGGCCAGTAATCCCAGCATCTAGGGAAGCTGAGACAGGAGGCTAAGCATGGGCAACACAGCAAGGCCCTTTCTCAGAAAAACAACAAATTTAAAAAAAAAAAAAAAAAAAAAAAAAAGGCCTTGCATATTCCAGAAGCTTCGGGCCGAGTGAACCCGACAACCTCTAAAGTGGCTGATGGTGGCTGCAGGTGGGGACCTTGTCCTACACAAAGATAAGGCTCCTGCCATGCCCCTCCAGCAGGCAGAGGTGGGCGGGCGGGGCAGAGTGAAGGTTGGGGCAGCTGGAAATGGCAGTTTCCTGGCCCCTTTCTGCAGTAGTCTGCCAGATACACATGTGGGGAAGTTTCGGCCCGGAGGGAAAGGGTTTTTACACCCATTGAAAGCGATAGTGGAGTTTTGTGGTGATAAGCCTACTGAGCAATGGATGCATGGGAAACAGGGAGCTTGTTTCCACAACGGCAATGGCAGGAGTGGAATGGGGGCCAAGGGGTCTGGGGATGATGATTTGGAAGGAATCTCAGCAATTCTGTTGAAAGCCTCAAGATTGGCCGAAGCCACCCGAGTTAGTGTGGACAGGCAAGAAATCTGAGAGTGCTGGGGTCGTCCAGACCTCTGGAAGCCAGAAGGAGGAAGAGCCTCAAAGATCAGGGGAAGGAGATAGCCCTGGACAGTGCATGCAAAGTGTCCCCACCACGGGCTGGAGGCTGATGTCCTCACCTCTCCAGAGACCTCCTGCACCCCCGACACTCCCCCAGCACTTGCCCAGGACCACCACCTGATGCTGTGTATTTGCTTAACTGATAGCATCTGAGTCAGATAAATAGGAAAGGACTGAGCAGTTCTAGCCGCTACCTAGCTCATAGCTGTCACTCAGGAATTGTGGGACAAATATTCCCCACTTACAGGAATGGAAATGGGCTCAGACAGGGGCAGTGATTTTCCTGGGGTCACAAGAAAAAGAAGATAGGGATTAGGCAGGGCAATTAGGGGCTGCCAGGATGAACCCCAAAGAGAAAGTTGCAGGTGAGAGGTGGGCACAGAATGAGGAGATTGCAGGCATAGAGGTCACACAGGGCTCCGTCGGAGGGGCCTTTCACCAGCTGAATGAAGGTGGGCTTCCTAGGTGAGCTTGAAACTCTACCCTGAAAAACCTGTGGAAGGTGACCCTTGAGAAGGGTGGGGGCAGCAAATACAGAGACCACAGGAGGTCTATAGGACTTAGTCAGTGGATCACAGGGCCTGTTGCTTTAAGACCAGAATGGCCTCCCTCCCACCCCTTTCTGGTCTGTCCCTTGAGACAAAACCTGTTACTGCTCTGGTCCCTGTCACCTAAGAATGTAAGAGGAATTTGTTAGCAAATGTGTCTCCTTATCTCTACTGCTCACTGCCCACCCCAAGACTGGTGTTGAGCTATAACCAGGCTACCCACCCCGGGCAGAAACCTCATAAAAGTAAAGGGCTTCTGTTTGTCATGCTCTATCAGCTTCTGTCTCCCTGGCTGGCTCACTCTCACACACTCTCCACCCTGCAACGCCTCCCTCTTCAGCTTCCTGCCATATTGGCCACAGCAGCTCTTTCACTTTACGCTAGCATTCTTACTTTTTTTTTTTTCTTTTTTTTCTGGAGCTGAGGACCAAACCCAGGGCCTTGCGCTTGCTAGGCAAGCACTCTACCACTGAGCTAAATCCTCAACCCCGCATTCTTACTTTTGAATTACATTTTAGTGTGTGTGTGTGTGTGTGTGTGTGTGTGTGTGTGTGTGTGTGCTCACACCATGGTACATGAGTGGAGGTCAGAGGACCACTTGAAGGAGTCAGTTCTCGTTCTACCCATGCGGATTCTGGAATTCAAACTTAGGTCACCAGTCTTAGTGGCAAGAGCCTTAACCCACTGTCATCTCGCCACCCTAAGCTGACTCTCTTAATTTCCATGTTGCTCTCCCACCTCATGCTCAGCCATGCTGCCACAGGTGTGACCTACTGCCCCTCATGATGCTATCCCCACTCAATGTTGGAAAAGAATGTTCTTGGTGTCATACAAAAAAACACCCACACAAAGCAAAGTTAACCTGACAAAGCATTTCTTTCCCCAAAAAGGCTGTGCCATGATTTAACCAGGCTAGCAAGCAGCACCCATGGTGGCCAAAATGGTTTCTATCTTACATCCCTGTAGGAAAAACTACTTTCCTGTCAAGTATTATGACACTTGTGTTTAGGACCAGGAATGAGGACTGTTTTATCTCCCCACCTTTTAGTGGTTCTGTTGTTGTTTTGAGACAGGCTTTCTCTCATCTTTTACGTTTTGATCGTACCACCCTGTAAAACCTATATTTTCACAAAGGCCCATTGCCCTATTCTAGAAATTTGGTGGCCTGGGGCAGTGGCTCTTTTTTCCTTGGAGCGATGCCCCTTCCTCCTTCGTTTCCTGTGTAAGAAATTCTTTTCAGACTAGCCAGTTGAAAAGATTGTGAAGTTGGACCCTCGCCAATGGGAAAAGACATCGCCAGCACCTGAGTTAGACTGAAAAACCAAATGCACTTCCTGGCTGGGTGTCCTTGCTCTTCCCAAGCCCACCCTCTCGGTCAAGAGTCAAGTCTGCCTCGTCCAGACAGTTCAGCTGGAATGGTCATCTCCTCCTTGTTGATCCTGAACGTATTTCTAACATTCTAAGGCCAGGAGGAACTCCATGTTTCCTCATTGGCTGAGGTGCAACCTCACAGTCCGCTCCTGATTGGTTATTTGGACAGCGCAGGCAAAGGAGAGGGAAAAGGGAAAGGATCCGCCCCTCCAAATCATCAAGTTCCAGGGAAACTGTAGGATCCTTGCATCATGCGAGTTTCACTAGATGGGGAAGATTAAAAGATTTACCTGAAGGTTTCCAAGGTGGGGGAGATTTATGAAATCTTGGTCCTTGTCAGGCTAGCCACCTTTGAAAGAAAAAGAAAACTTTCTCATAATTTCCTTCTCGTCGTTATACATTTTCATTTTTTACCCCCTTTGAACTTAGCCAGCGTGTGCCCACTTTCTGATGTCTGTAGTAACATTAACTGACGAGAGCTTATTTGATGAAAGCACATTCCATGATCCCCTGGAGCAGACCTGAATGCAGGGATTAATTACCTCATCTACCTCTTTAGCATGACTTAAGGAGAGCCTGCCTTTCTGTAGGTGGCCCCTTGCCCAGGCAATGGACCTTCCCCAACTGGAAAGTTAAGTCTCCACCCAGGCCAGGGGTTCTATTCTCTTGACCAGAAGTTTTTCTCTTAATAGCCCTTCATTGCTACTTTATCATCTCTAAAGAGGTAACCCTGGAATCATTTAGGAGCCAGATCAGAGATCAGAGCCCCCCCCCCCCCCAACACTTTTGGCATCTCTGGCTTCTAGTAAGATCAAGCTGCCAAGAAGCTTTTACCCAAGAGAGAAACTGATACTTTTCTTTGGAGTTTTTTTGTTTGTTTGTTTGTTTTTTGTTTTTGTTTTTGTTTTTTGCCCCAGGCTGCCTATCCAAATCTTTACTTCCTGTTTCCCCGGATGTCATTACTCCTCTGGCATCTTCCAGCTGAACAGGGCATTGGGTCTGGTAGTCAGAGTAGCGCTCCAGTGGACCTATCTAAAAGACCCAGAAGTACGTCAATAGTTCCATTTATAGCAGCCATGTGTAGAGGTGAACGGAAGTCCTTGACTGGTGACTGGAAAGAGGTAAGAGAGAGGGACAAAGGTAAGGAGTCCTTGGCATTATGAGCCCTAGACAGGGAGCCAGACAGAGGACATTTTTGTTCATTTATGTATTTTGTTTTTAAATATATACATGATTTACTAATTTTATTTTATGTGTATGGGTATGTTGCCTGCATGCATATATATGTGTACCATATGCATACCATGGATCCCATGGAACTAGAGTTATAGACAGTGGGAATTGAACCTGGATCCTCTAGAGGAGCAGCCAGTGCTCCCAGTTCCTGAGCCATCTCTCCAGTCCTGAATCCATGTGGTTTTTTGTTTGTTTGTTTGTTTGGTTTGGTTTGGTTTGGTTTGGTTTTTCAAGACAGGGTTTCTCTGTGTAGTTTTGCGCCTTTCCTGGAACTAGCTTTGTAGACCAGGCTGGCCTCGAACTCTGCCTCCCGAGTGCTGGGATTAAAGGCGTGCGCCACCAACGCCCAGCTTGAATCCATGTTTTTTTTTTTTTTTTGTTTTTGTTTTTGTTTTTGTTTTTTTTTTGTTTTCTTTTTTCAGAAAATTTTTATTTGAATCCATGTTTTTAAAAAACTTTTAAAATTGAAAACAAAGTCTCCGGTCGTTGTTGGTGGTGGTGGTACATGCCTTAAATCCCAGCACTTGGGAGGCGGAAGCAGGCAGATCTCTGAGTTCCAGAGCTACACAGAGAAACCCAATCTCAAAAGGAAAAAAAAAAAAAAGAAGAAAAGAAAAACAAATCATGCAATATATTTTGCATTTTGATCATGTTTTCCCCTTCCCCAATTCCTCACAGATCCTACCCACCTCTCTGTTCACTCTCTCTCTAAAATAAATAAAAACAATAAACACCCAAAAACCACAATACAGCCATAAAAGCAAAAATCAAAATAAACAAGCTAAAGACAAAACAAAACAAAACAAAAAAAATGCCTGAACAAAGCAAGAAGAAACAATCTACAAAAATACAATTGAGTTTGTTTTATTTTGGCTTACTGCTCCTGGGCATGGGGCTTGCCCTGAGGTGTGGATAATATATCATTGGAGAAGACTGAGAGCTTCTTGGTTAGGGGTGGGAGCCCGTGTCCACTTCCCTTCTCAGCTCAGGGACCCCGTCTGGCTTGAACAGGCCTGTGCATGCTGCCACAGTCTCTGTGGGTTCATGTGTGCGTCAGTCCTGTTGGGTCTAAATGACACCGCTTCCTTGGTCATCTGACTGCCTCTGACTCTTACAATCTTTCCACCTCTTCTGCATAGCTTCCTGAGCCTTGGGGGAAGGGTTTGATGAGGGCATCCCATTTAGGACTGAGTGCTCCAAAATCTTACTCTGCACCCTGTCCAGTCGTTGGTCTTTGTGTTAGTTCCCGTCTACTGCAAGAAGCAGCTTCTCTGATGAGGGCTGAGTGATGCACCAATCTACGGATGTGGCACTATGTCATTAGGAGTCATTTCATGGCTGTGTTCCTGTCCTTTATGTCAACTTGACACAGCTAGAGTTATCTGAAAGGAGGGAACCTCAATTGAGAAAATTCCTCCATAAGATCCGGCTGTAAGGCATTTTCTTAATTAGTGATCAATGGGGGAGGGCCCAGCTCCGTGTGGGTGGCGCCATCCCTGGCCTGGTGGTCCTGGGTTAGCAGGCTGAGCAAGCCCTGTGGAGTAAGCCAGTAAGCAGCATCCTCCTCTCCCACGGCCTCTGTATCAGCTCCTGCCTCTAGGTTCCTGATCTGTTTGCATTCTTGTCATGACAACCTTTGATGATGAACAGTGATAGAGAAGTGTAAACCAAATAAACACTTTCCTCTCCAACTTGTTTTTTGGTCATGGAGTTTCATCACAGCAACAGAAACCCTAACTAAGACCTTTAGCAGAATAATAGTATTAGGTTTTCCCCTAGGCCTATGACTTTTCTGTTCTTGACCACGTTCACAGTGTCAGTTATGGGTACCATCTCGTAGAGTGGTCCTCAAATCCAATCAGAAAGTGGTGGATTACTCCTAAAACGTTTGTGCCACTGTTACACTAGTATATCTTGCAGGCAGTGGAGAATGTCCAGAACAAAGTCTGTAAGACTCTCTTGATGGTCTCACAGGAACATCAATTCTTCTATTCATTCTTCTTCCTTTTTCCTTTGGCCTCCAAGTCCAGTCTGCTTTCAGGCATTTTGAAAGCTATTAGAATGACTAAAGTCAGTGTGAGGTCCCTGCCAGACGGCTTCTAGGGAACGAGAAAAGAAAGTTAGCCATCATTTAACTTTTAGGTCAAAACAGTAGTGGGCTTGTCCAGCTTGGCTGTAGGTAGGTGCTGCAATGAGCCAAGACCTGAAGTCTTCATCTGGGTAGCATTTTTTTTTTTATTAAGATGGAAATTATTTCTGAGAAATAGTTGTCAAAATAACATCAAACATGGATTTGTTTTGTTTTGTTTTGTTTTGTTTGGGACAGGGTTTCTCTGTGTTGTTTTGGTGCCTGCCCTGGATCTCGCTCTGTAGACCAGTCTGGCCTCGAACTCAAAGAGATCCACCTGGCTCTGCCTCCCGAGTGCTAGGATTAAAGGCGTGCGCCACCACTGCCCAGGTCAAACATGGATTTAAGACTCATGTCTGGGGAGTCTGATCCCTTGTACTTCTAGAGAAACATACCAATCATCTTCATCTTTGGTATACTTTCCTGATACGTGTTTAAGACTTACACAGTTTTGCACTGTCAAGACCAGTTGAAAATGTAGTTTTCTGGGGTCCCTTGACTAGAGAGGAACCTCTGGCTCCTCTCTCCTCCTTTTACCTGTTGTTCTAGCTATGTGGGGATAAGTCAAAAGCCTTCTTTGACCTCAGCTTCATTTGGAGGTCGTGAGGAAAGTTCTTCCTCTGTATTGACTTTCCTTTTAGTGAACTGGATGCTGGTTTGCATTCTCTGGGTGGAGTCTCCATAATTTCCCTGAAAAGAGAACTAGTGACTCCCCACAGTGACAGGCCATTTTTGAGAGAGATGCAACAGTCACCAGGAACCTAGCTGACCTTGGAAAAAGTCAACTTTTTAAATTCCTGTCCTTTTTAAGTTCCTCTGGCCACATCAGTATAAGCCTCCATGTACGGTTATTGAACACCCAGAATGTCAGCTCTACCACTAGGGTGCTTTTCATTGCTTTGTAATATTCCGATAAAGATGAGGCAAAAGTCAACCAAATAACCCAAAACCCCAAAATGAAACAACAACAAAAAACCACATTAAAATAAACTTTGATTAGCCACACATTTTTGTCCTTGTAATTGTTATGAAGAGCAAACCTATAATAACTCCATTGGTTTAAGCAGAAGTTTGACACCAATGTGTTGAACTTTGACCTTAGAAAGTTTAACATCATATATACAAGGTCTCATCTTTTACGTACTTTATACAGCTTGCTCAGACCTTTGTAACTTGCTTACATTTTCCAGCTTTCTTTTCCATTGTGGAAAAATATCTACTCATCTTAATATTCATATAGAAGCCCTATCTTCCTAAAAATATTCTTATTTTTCTTACTCACAGGGCATGGATGAGGGGTTACTGAAGAAGTGTGGGTGCCCTTAAAGCAGCTGTGCTGGGAAGTCTTCTTCCGGCATGGATGATGGCTTCCCCAGTATGGATCATGGCTTCCCCGGTATGGATCATGGCTTCCCCAGTATGGATCATGGCTTCCCTATAGCTGCTTAGGCGGCCCTCCCTTTTCCTAGTCTTCCCCAGCCTGGAGGCCTTACGCAATCATGGTAGACTTGCATACAACTGATTGGGAAGAGAGGCTGGATACACCAGTGAGCATCCTTACTCTGTCCTTCTATACAACCAACAAGCCCAACAGACACAGCTGGTCTTATGCAGATGGCAGTTGTTTGGCTTAAAGGATAGTTTTCTTCAATACCACACTAATAAAAGAAGGCTAAATCCAAGGTAAATACATAGGATAATGTCTCAAATTAATACCACCTGTGCACATACTTAAACTCTGTAAGTGTCAGCCGGGTGGTGGTGTCTCGTGCCTTTAATCCTAGCACTTGGGAGACAGAGGCAGGTGAATCTCTGTGAGTTCGAGGCCAGCCTGGTCTACAGAGTGGGTTCCAGGTTAGCTAGGGGTGTTACACAGAGAAACCCTGTCTCAAAAAAACCAAACCAAAACAAAACAAAACTTTGCAAGTGTCAAGGTATAACAGAAGGCAGTCAAAAATCCTTTTGTGGGGACGGATTACTGGAGAAACTGCATACTGCTCTTACAGAGGACTTGACCATCCATATCCAATGACTCACAGTTGCCTGTAACTCCAGCTCCAGAGGATATGACACCCTCTTCTGGACTCTGAAGGCACCTACACTCACACATGCACATCCCCCACACAAACCACACGTATACACATACTTTAAAATAAATCTTTCCAAAGTCTTTTCCCCTCTTTGTACAATCCAGAGAATGATCTACTGTAGCTGTGCTTTTGGTTTTGAATGAATATAAGTAGCTCATAGGAAAGAAAGAAGGCACCAGCACACTGTAGGACATTATCAGATTAGTGTTCAAAGATCCAGCAGAACTCAACTAAGAAAGCCCTGCTAAAACTCTGATGCTGGAGTTACTATTGAGATACTTTCAGTCAGAGGACCCTCTCTATCCTCTCAATGGACTGGCAACAGTCTTTTACTTCATCATCATCATCAGCAGCAGCAGCAGCAGCAGCAGCAGCAGCACTGATTTACTACCTGCAATCTAGAGAATAGGAAACACAGAACACAGTAACATCCAAAAGAACCCGGGAAAGGATAACATCAGCCTGCTTTTGTTCCCATCTATCTGTGGCACTGTAACTGGAAAGTAGTACCCAGGGCTCAGTGTGGCAGGGACAAAAGCAGACAAGACCGGAGCAAAAGAGTGCCAAGAAGGGAGAGGATGTTCTACCTCAGTTAGAGAAAAAAATGACACTGGGCAGAAAGCGCTGCTCTTAGGACCCAGCGGAGCCTGCGTCTCCTGCCTCCCACACAGGCAGGGCCGGGTTTCTCTTTGCCTCTGGCTGTTGCAGCTGCCTACTGGCAGCTACTTGGCCTCCGCTGTGCGACCTGGTCCTGGAAACCTGACTGGGAGTGCCGGGTGGTTAGGAAAGACAGACACAAGTAAGGTAAAGCTGGGTTGGATGCTCAGTGCATTTGTTATAAAATATCATAAATGAGGAGTCTCTGTAGGGGGATTAACCTGGGGTGAGGGCCTGATCATGCAGGCATCTGAAACAGCTGTGGTCAAATACTTTGTGCAAGAACTGTTTTTAGCTAAAGGTCAACCTTTAGTCAACATCCATACTGGACCAGAGGAAGCCCTTGCCCTTCTCCTGAGCCTGACCCAGGGAAAGCCTTGCCATTTCCTTACGTGCCAGACATTGGCATTCTTTGGTTGGTTTGTTTGTTTTTTGTGTTTTCCAGACAGGGTTTCTCTGTATAGCCTTGGCTGTCCTGGAACTCGCTCTGTAGACCAGGCTGGCCTTGAACTCACAGAGATCTGCCTGCCTCTGCCTCCCAAGTGCTGGGATTAAAGGTGTGCGCCACCTCTCTCTGTAGACCAGGCTCCAAAGCTACACAGAAAAACCCTGTCTCAAAAAAACAAAAACAAAAACAAAACAAAAACAAAAAAGCAAAACAAAAGAAACCAATGCACATAAAATAAAAATAAATAAATTATTTTATTTTTGGTTGTGAGCCCAGCTTTTAATGGCGGAGCCATCTGTCCAACCCTAAATAAACGAAAAAAAATTTCCATATCTGTCACCACGCACAAAACTCAAATCTAAGTGGATGAAAGGACTGTTTTTCATACCTAGTAATCTACCCTTTGGGTCTCAGTTCAGGTCTGTGCTTTCCCAGATCTGTGCTTATCCTGGCCCACTGTAAGCTCACACAAGCTTCCCAGGTCTTGCCATCTCAAAGTGTTAGCTCCTACTAACACTTTGTAGCCCCCACTGTTGGCCAGTGCTGGAGGCACATGGCTGGGAAAACTCTTTACTCCATACTAGAAACCAGTAAATATATTATGCAAAACAAAACGTCAAAAGTCCAAAAAGCCAATGGAGGTTGGGTATTACCTCTTAGTTAGGTATAGAAAATATATCAAGTTGCTGGGTGGTGGTGGAAGCAGGCAGATCTCCGTGAGTTCAAAGCCAGCCTGGTGTACAGAGCTAGTTCCAGGACAACCAAGGCTACAGAAAAAAAAATCCCTGTCTGGAAAAAATAAGACAAAGCCAAAAAAAAAAAAAAAAAAGCATCAAGTTGATTACCAGGCAATATAACTCATGCTGGAGTTTCCTCTGGGTCTGCCGTTTCCATGATCCCATTAGACATCCAGGAAGGTGAAAACTCAAAAGGAGAGGGTTGGGGTATGTAACTGAATGCCTGTGGTGCTGGAAATTCTAGGGTTATGGTGATCTTCTGGGAGCTCAATGGTTTTGGAAAGTTTTATGGATGCTGCAATTTTGATACCATGAACCATAGTGGTGGTAAAGTCACAAGGCTCTCAATGTCTTAATCATGTCATTGGTAACAAATTGTCAACAAACCACATAAGAACTTTTTGGGTATGGTGAACACAGCCCAACAATAGAATGAGGCCACTCCTCAACAGGGCACAAGTTAGCGTGGGATCCACACATCATACAGATTAAATATGGACAATCACTCTTTATTTTTTTTTCAAACAAGCATTCATACTAGATTAGTATGAATATAACAGAAGAAATTACCCTTGTGTATGTAGGCACGAAATAGACAAGTCAGGAAACAGAGGAAGGAATTTCATGGTCTCAAACCAAGAAAGTAGAGGCCATATGTCTTACATAGTTGTAACTGTGAGCACCTGGGATGTTATCTGGAGCTTACTGCGATCTCCTCTGGACTCCTCAGTACAAGCTTTTGTTGGGAATGGGAACCCATGAGAGAAGCGGAAGGGATGGGGAGGTGTGCCTATCTCCTATACGTGGTGCTGTTACTCTGATAGCTTAGCTTGCACTGAGGTCAGATTGATCTGTGACCCTCTATGTTGGCTGGATTCTAAGTTCCTTAGAAACCAACTTGTTAAAATAGCCCTTTGGGATAAGGTACCTGGGGGCAGGGCTTCTGCCCAGACAATTTCCTCTTCCATAGTCACTGCTGCCCCCCCCCATACCTGGTGCCGTCCTTGATGAAGCTATTGCCATCCATGTACCGGGTGACGCTGGCCTCCTTTAAAGGTGAGTCACCGAGGTCTGGCCATGTTCCTTGTAGGTGGCTCAAGATTTCCTGGCAGTCATGTAGAGGGCCACCCAGATCTGGGTCTGGGAGCAGGATGGCTGGGTTGAGAGCACTATTGGAGGTAAATTGGACTCAAGGGGGAATTTAAGAGCAAAGCCTGGTAGTGAGTCAGACTGGTGTTGGTCAGCCAAGTATCAGATGGATGTTTGAGGACTCCTTCTATAGCATGTAGAGTGGTTACTATGAGGGCCTAGCCAAGGGTCAGTTTGCCTGAGTCCTTGACCAGCAAGGCTGTGGCCGCTATTATGTGGAGACATGGGGGCCATCCCATTTCACTGGATCTAGCTTCTTTGACAAATAGGCCACTGGCCTCTTCCAGGATCTGAGAGTCTGCGTTATGACTCCTTTGGCTATCCCTTTCTGTTCGTCCACGTATAGGTGAAATGGCTTTGTGATGTCTGGCAAGGCCAACACTGGGGCCTCTAGCAAGGCTGTTTGACTTTGTCGAAAGCCCCTTCCATATGCTCAGTCTGTTCTAGGGGAGTCCTTTGCCCCCCCCCCGGTTGCTTGGTATAATTGTCTAGACAATTCAGCAAACCCAAGTATCTAAAGCCTACAGAATCCAGCTGACCCCAAGAACTCTCTCACCTCCAAGCAGTTGGTGGGCTGGGGGATTCCTAGAATGGTCTCTTTTCTTGCCTTCTTTTGACTACCATCTTTTACCCCCTTTGAGTATGTACCCCAGGTAGGCTACCTCAGTCTGGTAGAGTTGAGCTTTCCTTGCAGACACACGGTACCCCAGAGTCCCCAGAGTTTTAAGCAATCCCTCAGTAGCTGTCTCAAGGCCTCTAGAGAGTCTACACAATCAGCAAGTCATCCACGTACTGTAACAGACTGACATTTGGGTGGGCCTGTCTGTACTCACCCAAATCTTAATGGAGGGCTTCACTGAAGATAATGGGGAATTCTTGAATCCTTGGGGAAGCCTCGTTCAGGTCAGTTGTCTGTTTAATCCATTGTTCAGACCTCACCATTCAAAGGTAAACAGGTGCTGACTGGCTGGCACCAAAGGCAAGCTGAAGAAAGTATCCTCGAGGTCTAGCATTGTATAGACAACCCATTCAGGTGGCAGGGTGCTAAGAAGGGTATATGGGTTGGAGACAGTGGGATAAATGCTTGTTTACGTCTCTGAGGTCCTGTATAGGCCTATAGTCAGTGGAGTTGGGCTTTTTGACTGGCAGCTGGGGATGTATTCCAGGTGGACTAGCAGGGGACAAGAATGCCTGGGTCCCTCAGGCATCTGATGGGGGCGGCAATCCCTTGCTTAGCATCTCTGAGCATTGGGTATTGTCCGATGCAGGCTGGTATAGCATTGGCCTTCAGTTGTACCACCAGAGGGGCCAGTATTTGGCCAGTCTTGACCCTCCAATCTCTGCCCAGGCTTGGGGAGTTTCCTGGATCCATTGTTGTAGCAAGTCCCTTGCCTCTTTATCTCTTTTCCATTCTGGGAGATCTGTGAACAGCTTGTATTCATCTACAAGGGCCATAGTGAGGATGTGTAGGGGTTCCCCTTTTTGGTTAGTCACCATCATCCCAGCCTGGGCAAAGTGGATGTGGGCCCCCATTTTGGTCAGGAGGTCCCTCCCCAGCAAGGGGTATGGGCATTCAGGAATGACCATGAAGGAGTGAGTTACCTGTCCCTTCCCTATGTCCACCAATCTTCGGGTAATCCATGAATATCGGCTCATTCCTGTGGCCCCTTGTACCCATGATTGCTTTTGGGACATTTGGCCCAGATGTTGTTTTGGGATGAAGTGTTGTGCTTCTGTGTCCACCAGGAAGTCAGGGCCTCCCCTCCACTTTTAGGGTTACCCAAGGCTCAGGGAGGGGTACCAAGCCTTGTCCTTGTCAATCATTTAGTTCTCCTAACTCCAGTACCTCTGTCTCCAATCCCTATTTTTCAGGGCATTTATTTTTCCAGTGTCCCAGCTTTTTGCAATAGATGCATTGGTCTTTTTATAGACAGGGCCTATTGACCATCTCTGCTTCACATCCCTCACCCAACATGCTGAATCTCCAAAAGCCAGTTTCCTTAGATCCTGTCTTTTTGCTTCAGGGTCGACTGAAGCTGCTAGCAGGATCTTAGCCAGCCCCCAAGTCTGCCTATCTTCAGGAGTCTCCCTATTGTATACTTTCTCAGCCATGACTATGAATTCTGCCAGTCTCTTCAGATCCCTCCAGCCTCTATAACTTTTTTGTTTTTGTTTTTCGAGACAGGGTTTCTCTGTGTAGCTTTGCACCTTTCCTGGAACTCACTTTGGAGACCAGGCTGGCCTCGAACTCACGGAGATCCACCTGCCTCTGCCTGCCAAGTGCTGGGATTAAAGGCGTGTGCCACCACCGCCCGGCCAGCCTCTGTAACTTATGGCAGATGTCCAGAGTGGACTGGTTGACAAACACCAGACTAACTATGGACCGGTTCTTCGTTGCCTCTGGGTCCAAGGGCATATAGGTCTGATAAGCCTCCATGAGTCTCTCCAGAAAGGCCCCTGGCAATTCCTCTGGTTCCTGACACACCCGAGTTACTTTGGATAAATTTTTGAGTCACCTTGTAGTTGACCAGAGATCCCCCATTAGAGTCTGGTGGTAAACCTTCAGCCTCTCCCTACCTTCCTCGGTGTTGACGTCCCCTTCAGGCCAGATCAGGGGAAACTCAGCATTGATGAATTCCAGGTTTGTGGTGAGTCTCTTGTTGGTGCCCAGGACCAATTTCCAGGCCTCAGCCGGGATTCATTCCCTTTCCTCTGTGGTAAAGAGGACCTGGGTTAACTGAAAACGTCATCCCAGGTTGGATGATGGGTAAAGAGAACAGAATCTAACAGGTCAATTAGTTTGGTAAACTTGTCAGAGAACTTAGGGTTCTTTCAATTGTAGAAGTTGCTAGTGGTGACGGGCCAGTGGACCAGCTGCTGCCTGCCATCGGCATTGGGGGGCACTGCTCGCAGTAGAAGTGCTGTTGAATCAACCTGTGCTGGTGGCTCCTCCCTCCATGCGTGGGTGTGCATGTGAGGAGGACTCCTGACCCCTCTGGGGGGTTCTCCCCTGGCCTCCCCGTCATGCTCCTCAAGTTAATAGGGGGTGGTATTTAGAAAATTTCCTCTTCCAGGTCTCCTCCTGAGGTGGGTAAGATAGGGTAAAGAGGGACAAGGGTTGGGATTCCCTATCTGGTTTCAATTTCTTTTCTGTCTCTACTGAAGCTATTGCCCAGGTGGCAGCAGAAAGGGTTTTAGCCATTTAGGAGACTTCTCTACCAACATTTGCCAGCTAGTGATGATATAAGGAACCTGATCCAGGTGCCCTCATGACCCAAAGACTATGTCCTTCACCCAATAGATAGTGGGGAGATTGAACATCCCTTCCTCAGGCTATCTTACATTGAGAGGAAGTACATTGGCCATTCATTCCTGCAAAAGATAGAGTTCCTTTCCAGGCAACAAGTCCCACGTTAGTGGCCTGAGTCTGGAAGTCCTTATAATGGTTCAGCAAAAGGCTTAAAGGGGTCAAGGTTGTCTGTCCCATCTCTTCTAGAAGAATAAAAGTAGTTTAAAGACAAAAATACAGAAAGACAACACAACATACCAGACAATGTACTGGTACAGTGCATGAAAAAAAAGAATTGGGATAATAGTCTCTCTTGCTGTAAGTAAGCCCTGGCTGGCAGGAACAACCTCCCCTGTCCCACCTCAATTTCCAATGGAACCCAGTCCCCCTGTGGTGGGTCTGAGACATCTCTTGACCCACCTGGCGTGGGAGTCACTAGCATCTGCCTGGCTGACCCGGGCCACCAGGATTGGCTCAAGCCTTACAAAGTCACATATAACAGAGACGAACAAAGACAGAGAGCTCTCACTTACCAGTCGGGTTCCTTAAATGTTCAACGTGTGCATGTGTGTGTGTGTGTGTGTGTGTGTGTGTGTGTGTGTGTGTATGTATGTGTGTGTGAGTGTTGGGAGGGCTATCCTGGATGAGCCCTCAAATGTTAGAGTCTGCAGATTACCCCACAAAAGACCACCACTCATGCGTGCAAAGACAAGAGCATTTATTTCTCAAGAGAAGAATTCCTGCATGCAGGGGTCAGCCACACAACAAAATGGCGATGACCCCCAGAGATGCTCACAGGCTCCTTTTATAGACAGCCAGGAGGGGATTAGGTCATCCTAAACATGATTGGCCAAACGAGCAGCCGCCACACTAACATGTTTCTCATTGGCTGGGGCTGTAAGTGCTGAATCATGCCTGGTGTGCAACATCTCCCTCACCTGCCTTACCAGAACTAAAACTGAAACAGAAACGGAAACTTAACTGAAGTTCAGACCTAGTAGAGGCTGAGGCCAGGAGAAGCCCACCATGGTGCTACCATATCCTTTCAGGGGGCAGAATAAGGCATGGCATCCTATGGGACTGGAGTTACAGAAGGATGTGAGCCAGCATGTGAATGCTGGGAATCAAACCTGGGTCTTCTTGAAGAACCGCCAGTGATCTTAGCCTCTCAGCTATCTCTCCAGCCCCATTTTGCCTTTTTTTTTTTTTTTTTAGAGGAAAGATTTATTTTGTGTACAGTTTCAGTCCATGGTAGGTTAACTCCATGTTTTCAGGCCTTGGTGATACAAGGCATTAGGGCAGAAGGTGTGGTATAACAGGGCTGTTCATGTCATGGCAGATAGGCTGAGGGACCAGAGCATGATGTAGCCTTAAGACATGCTCCCAAAGACCTCCCTCCTCCAACCATAGCACACCTTCCATAGTTTAATCTTCTCTTGTAAGGTGTATTCAAAATTCGAATCCATCAATAGATTAAAGCATTGCTAAAGCCAGAGATGTCACATCAGCAAAATCCTTCACAGGCTTATGAACAAGTGTGCTAACTTTTTTTTAAAGATTTATTTATTATGTATACAGAAGAGGGTGACAGATCTCATTACAGATGGTTGTGAGCCACCATGTGGGTGCTGGGAATTGAACTCAGGACCTCTGGAAGAGCAGTCAGTGCTTTTAACCTCTGAGCCATCTCTCCATCCCTAACTTCTTAAGTATCTCTGTCTAGTCATATTGGCACTCACTATCACACCCAGACTGGAGGTCATCATAGGCCAACATTACCAGACCTCTTGTTGGTCTCCTGAAGTTGGTGTTATTATGAGTCTCAGTCTATAATAAAGAAAACTGAGGCTCAGGAAAAGGCCATTGCTTGCCATGGGGAGCAGGGAGAGAGCCCAGGTCTGTGAGAGTCCAAAGTATTGTGTAACAGTTTCCTCTAAGATTGAAACATTCCATCCTACCGGAAAGCTCTTTAAGCAGGAAGGTAAACAACTCAAATGCTTCAGGAAACTGGTCAGATTTGCTAGGCCCCTCCCTGCCAGAGTAATCAGTAAACACTGAGAGTTCCCCTCAGAGGAGCAAAGCTGAGCTGCTAAGACCCAGACCAGACCAGCTGTTTGGAAGAGGTTTAGACCAGAGTTACTTGGAAAATACACTCTTTGATTGGTTGAGCTGCCTGCAGGCTGTGAGCTGTCACTGATACTGGAGTGGGCCTTGGTGATGCAGCTGTCTTTGATTCATTTCTGTTTCTGGAAGTAAACCCTCACTCATATTCCTGTAAGTAACACCAATAAAACTCATTGTTTCAGTTGGACAGTGGTGGTGCACTCCTTTAATCCCAGCACTCGGGAGGCAGAGGCAAGCAGATCTCTGAGTTCAAGGCTAGCCTGGTCTACAAAGTGAGTTCCAGGATGGCTAGGGCTATATAGAGAAACCCTGTCTCAAAAAAATCAAAAACCAAAAAACAAAACAAGAACAAAAACAAATAAAAACTCATTGGTTCACCAAGTTGTACTTTGTGGTATCCATACTTTGGTCCGTCATGGATTCCCTATCTGGGATGAGTACACATGTGTGTTGCATCTCCCCAGGAAAAGTTTTACCACACAACAAAATCCCTGAGGACATCAGTATGTCACTGATAAGATTGCCTGGGTTATGGAAAAGGCTGAGAGATCAGCCAGGTCCTAGATGGCCCACTGTGGATCACTTCTCCCTGGACCCTAGGACGCCCTTATAAGAAATTCGAGGAGGAGTCCACTGGATGGTGTGGGTGATGTGGAGCGTTGAGAATACAGCTTACAGTGACTATAGCACACAGCTCCTCTATGCTGGACTTAGTCCACTGACTGACTTTGGTCAATGGATGGTAACAGAAGATGTGAAGAAACAACAAGCTCCAGTATGCTAACTTGGCAGGTACCTTCTTGAAGAAGGATGTCCCTCTACCCAGCCATCAGCTATTTATCCAGGCTCTAGAGTAAGACATGTGGGACATGCACATCCCTGCCATCTATACCCCTGCATACAGTCTGTATCGAAGTACTCCCTGAAGCAGAGGTACCCAGACACACCAGTCAAGACCAGTGACTCTCAGTCCCCCTACAGTACATCGGAGAGAATTAAATATCTGTGTGTTAAACTGCTGAGCTAACGTGTGTGTGTGTGTGTGTGTGTGTGTGTGTGTATGTGTGTGGTTTGTGTGTGTGTGTGTATGTATGTAGGTCCTGTTACATAACAACATGGTAGCCATAGTAGGTGCAAATTCTATATCAGTTGAGCTCTTTTTTTCTTTTTTTTTAGCCAGTGTCTTGAGTGCTGTGGGATGGTCTGTATGTCAAATGTGTTGCTCTGATTGGTCAATAAATAAAACACTGATTGGCCAGTAGCCAGGCAGGAAGTATAGGCGGGACTAACAGAGAGGAGAATTGAGAGAACAGGAAAGCGGACAAGCAGCATGTGAAAATGCCGGTAAGCCACGAGCCACGTGGCAAGGTATAGAGTTATAGAAATGGATTAATTTAAGATGTAAGAACTAGATAGCTAGAAACCTGAGCCATTAGGCCAAACAGTTTAAATAATATAAGCATCTGTGTTTTTATTTTATAAGTGGGCTGTCGGACTGCTGGGGCTTGGTGGGACCCGGAGAGAAAACTCTCTAGTTACAGTCTTGCCTGGTCTAGAATGTACTATGTAGTCCAGACTGGCCTCAAACACATAGCAATCCTTGTGCTTGGTCCTCTTAAGTTCTAGTCGTACAGGTATGCATGACCATGGCCGCACTCTTGAGCTCTTAGGTCTTGAAATCTATTGTAACATTGAGTCTTGCTCATTTTCTTTTCTTTCTTTTTTTCCTTCCTTTTTTCTGTTTTTTAGGACAAGTTATGGTGGTTTGAATGAGGATGTCCCCCACTGGCTCATAGACTTGAATACTTGACCCCAGTTGGTGGCACTGTTTGGATAGGATTAGAGGATCGGGAAAGGGGACCAGGGAGAGAACACCCCGCCCCTAACTTGACCCCAAGCCTAAAACTAAGGCCAAGGGAAAAACACCCTGCCCCTGGATTGACCTGGAGTTCCTGAGACTTGAAAATCCCCTTTCCTGTGACTCAGTGTTATTAGTCAAACAAGACTCCCAGCCCCTAGCCATGCTGTATTTTTCCAATAGCTCACTCACTGTACGTGCTTAAAAAAAACAAAACAAAACAAAACTCTAAGTCCTCCCCTCCACCTGACCCCCCCATTCAGAGGCAGCTGCCGTTCTGTTCTTCTCTCCAATAAATCTCTTTCGTGAGGTTTGTTGTGTGGTGTGACTTTGTGGTATTCCTTGGCTCCTGGCTGCCAAGATGCTCTTGCTCAGGAAAAACCCTTACAAGGAGGTAGAATCTTGATGGAGAAGGTGTGTCGCTGGGGGTGGACTTTGAAGTTTTAATCCACATGTCATTCCCAGTTCTGCCCTCTGCCTCATGCTGTGGATCAAGATGTGAGATCTCAGCTGTTCCTGCCGCCATGCCTTTGCCCACCAAAGCCCGCTATGGACTCTAACCCTTTGAAACTGTAATGTCAATTAAACGTTTCCTTTCTTTTCTTTTTCTATTTCTCTTTTTTGTATTTTTTGTTTGTTTGTTTGTGTTTTGTTTTTTTGAGACAGAGTTTCTCTGTGTAGTCCTGACTATCCTGGAACTCCCTCTGTGGACCAGGCTGGCCTCAAACTCAGAGATCAACCTGCCTCTGCCTCTCAAGTGCTAGGATTAAAGGCGTGCGCCACCACTACCTGGTGGATGTTTTCTTTTATATGTTGCCTTGGTCAAGCTGTTTTGTCACAATAGAAAAGTAAGACAAAAGTTGGCCAGGTGTTGGTGGCACACACCTTTAATCCCAGCACTCGGGAGGCAGAGGCAGGTGGATCTCTGTGAGTTCGAGGCCAGCCTGGGCTACAGAGTGAGTTCCAGGACAGCCAGGGCTACACAGAGAAACCCTGCCTCAAAAAACCAAAAACCAAAAATAAAAAAAAAAAAAGAAGTTGATACTAAGAAGTGGTTTATTGTATGACAGACCTGACCATGTGTTTGTTTTTTTTATTTTTTAGGAATGTGGAAGGCTTTGGAACTTTGGACTAGGAATGTGGTTGAATGTTATAAGCAGAATTTAATGGACCATCATACTAGGAACTTAGAAGACGGTGCTAAAAGCAACATGAACTATGGAGGCCCAACTCAAAAAGCTTCAGAGGACAACGATATTAGCAAATTGGCTAGAGACTGTTCTCGTGATATTTTGGCAAAGAATGTAGCTGTCTTCTGCCCCTGTCTTAAGATTTTGCCTGAGACTAAACTGAAAAGTAATGCACTCATTTCCTTAGTGGGCGAGATTTTAAGGCAGCCTAATGTTAACTATGTTGTGTGGTTATTAGTAACCACTCATATGCAGGTCTACTACAAAACACAGCAGGTAGGACAAAAAGAAATACAAAATGAAGAGAAAAAAAAAGAGCACCAGGAAATTGAATGTTGGAGCCAAGGCTTGTGCGGAGAGCCTTAAGACCATCAAGGAGAGGCTTGACCCTCAGTGGAATATAAGGGAGGGGTGCTCTCAGGTCAACTCCACCCAGCTAAGCTTCCAACTTGTGAAAGGAAAAGGCCTGAGGAATTTTCTGCTCCTAAAAAGCAGCAACAAAGGACAGTTGATGAAAATGTGGTGGGGGGTGGGGTGGGTGGAGAGTGGGGGGCATGCTCCAGCCCAAGCAGACAGCCGAACATGGCAGTTTCACCCATGTGGTTCTAGCCTTAGAGCTATGAAGTATACAGGAGAAAGGGAGTTATGAAATCTTCCTCTGCAGTTAAGGAGAGCCACTGAGGCCAGGCATGTGGCAGGGGAGTCCCTGAAGGCCATTGAGTGAAGCTGTGAAGGTGAAGCCTGGACTGCATTGGAGACCGTAAAATGTTGGTGATGCCAGAGCCATGAGACATCTGCCAAGGAGAGCTGCACACCGGGCGTGGAACCAGCCCAAGAGAGAGGCAGCAAAGCTGGAGGGGAAGAGTCATCTAAACTTTGACTTCTGTCCTGGAGCTAGAGGAGTTTGCGTTGCTGGGTTTCAATCTTGCTATGGCCCAATATTTCCTCACCATATCCCCATCCCCTCCCCACTTTGGAATGGTAATGTATATTCTGTGCCATTGTATGTTGGAAGTATGTATTTTTTTTTCAGAGATTATAATTATGAGGTTGCCTGAGTCTCAGAAAAGATTTTGACGGTTGGACTCTTTTTAAATTAATTTATTTATTTTATGTACATTGGTGTCTTGCCTAGATGTATGCCTGTATGAGGATGTTGGATCCCCTGTAACTGGAGTTATAAATGGTTGTGAACTGCTATGTGGGTACTGAAAACCTGGGTCCTCTGGAAGAGCAGCCAGTGCCCCCAACCACTGAGCTATCTCTCCAGCACCTGAATGTTAGTTGTTATTATGCGTTGCTGTGTTATTCATTAAGCAGTGCTGTTTACCGTGTGAGAAAAGCCATGAGGCACAACAAAACCCACTATCAGAGTTTATTAAGAGAAGGAACAGAGGGGAATGTGCTTAGAGGCCTATGGAAGATTGTGCATGGAGTCTGTGACCCGCTTTTTATGGATTCCCCCCACACATGTGCATATGGGCTTACATAGCCACACCACGCATGCGCATAGATTACATGATCATGCTGCGTGAAAATTATGTGATCACACAGCGCACAGATTACGTAGGTCGTAAAGCCCTGGAATGACTAAACATCTTGCTTGGCTATTGGACGGAGCATGTGCAGTCATGTAGCAACACTGAATGCTGTGTTTTTACACAGTGTTGAGACTAAAAGACTATGGGGACTTTTGAAATTGGACCAAATACGTTTTGCATTATAATGTGGCCAAGAACCCATGGGGGCCAGGGGATAGAATGTGGTGGTTTGAATGAGAATATCCTCCAATGGGTTTAGATGCTTGGTTCTAGTTGGTGAGACTGTTTGGGAAAGATGAGGAACTGTGGCATTGCTGGAAGAGGTGTGTCACTGGGGGGGGGGGAGGGGGCGTGGACTCTGGGGTTTCAAAGGACTCGCTTTGTTCCTCGTGTGCCTCCCTCTGCTTTTGTGTCAGGATGCGAGGTCTCAGCTGCTCCAGTGCCTGCCTGCTGCCTGCTGCCTGCTGCCTGCCTGCCTGCCCGCTGCCTGCCTGCCTGCCTGCCTGCTGCCTGCCTGCTGCCTGCTGCCTGCTGCCTACTGCCTGCTGCCTGCTGCCTGCCTGCTGCCTGCCTGCCTGCCTGCTGCCTGCCTGCCTGTCTGCTGCCTGCCTGCTGCCTGCCGCCTGCCTGCTGCCTGCCTGCCTGCCTGCCTGCTGCCTGCCTGCCTGCCGCCTGCCTGCTGCCTGCCTGCCTGCTGCCTGCCTGCTGCCTGCCTGCCTGCCTGCTGCCTGCTGCTTGCTGCCTGCCTGCCTGCCTGCTGCCTGCTGCTTGCTGCCTGCCTGCTGCCTGCTGCCTGCCTGCCTGCTGTCTGTCTGCCTGCCTGCCTGCTGCTGTGTTCCCTGACACGATGGTGATGGACTCCTAGCCCTCCGAAACTGTAATCCCCAATAGAGTCTTCCTTCTATAAGCTGCCTTGGTCATCAAGTTTTGTCACAGCCATAGACAAGTAACCAAGACACAGGGTCTCACTATGTAGCCGTGGCTGCTGAGGAAAAATTATTTTCTTTTTTTAATTAATTAATTAATTTTATTAAGAGATTTTTTTTATTCATTTTTACATACCAACCCTCAGATTCCCCTGTCCTCCCTACTCCCACCCCCCGAAAAATTCTTTTTTTTTTTAAAGATTTATTTATTTATTATGTATACAGTGTTCTGCATGCATGTGTCCTTGCAGGCCAGAAGAGGGCACCAGATCTCATTACAGATGGTTGTGAGCCACCATGTGGTTGCTGGGAATTGAACTCAGGACCTCTGGAAGAGCAGTCAGTGCTCTTAACCACTGAGCCATCTCTCCAGCCCTGAAAAATTCTTAATGTCACACACAAAGTGAAAGTAACCCAGAAAGGCAATACATTTTTTTAAAAAGCATGAGCATGACCCAAACAGGGCTAGCAAGCTCACTCCTGAGTGGAAAGTTTACTTAGTTTTTATTCTAACTCAGGGTAATGACTCTGTTTCACCCCACTGGTGGGAACTCAACCTCAAATCTGGCACTACTGGTTAATTATTCATTGATACCCAAGGGAAGGGTGTGATAGAGAGTCAAGTCTCAAGATTGTCCAGAGCCGGGTGGTGGTGGTGCACATCTTTAATCCCAGCACTCAGGAGGCAGAGGCAGGTAGATCTGTGAGTCTGAGGCCAGCCTGGTCTACAAATCAAGTTCCAGGACAGCCACGGCTGTTAAACAGAGAAACCCTGTGTCAAAAAACCAAATAAATAAATAAGTAAATAAAATAAAAACTAAACAAAGCTATTTCTAACAAGCCCGGCCTGACACTCACTTTGTAGACCACGCTGGCCTCAAACTCTTGCTCCTCCTAGAATTAACGGTATGGGCCTCTATACCTGGCTTGAGTCAACTCTTTATGAATACAATTGTTGTCATTTTACTAACAGCCTAGTATGTGATGTATACCTATAATTCCAGCCCTCAAGTGTAGTGGGTAGCTGTTCCAGCTTTGCCCTGGAAGTACTACCCCCATTGAGGCTCCTGGTAACTGTCACGCCTATGAGGCGGGGCCGAGAGAGGAGCCCTTAAGACCCGAGATCTGGATGTGCTGGCATGCTTGGTTCCTGGATCCTGGATGCTGGAGGTAGATCGAGTGGAGTTCTCCAGAGAACACCGCTGGGCTGCACTACATCTTTCCTGAACCCTGTAACCTATCCCTTTACTTGTAAGTTACCCCCCAAAATAAACCTCCCTTTTAACTACGTGGAGTTGCCTTAATACTTCCACCAATACTCAAGAGACTGAGGAAGGAGAATTGCTGTTTTAAGCCAATCTTGGCTGCAGAGTGAGTTCCAGGCCAGCCTAGGCTACAGCTGAAGCCATGTCAAAACCAACCAAACAAACAAGGAGCCAGGAAGGTGGCTCCCCTGGTAAAGTACTTATGGTTAAGCCTAATAACCTAAATTCAATCCCCTGACCCCACATGATGGAAGAAGAGAACCAAATCCAGCAAATTTCTGAGCTAACCATAGACACATAGGCACACAGACATAGAACACACACATACATACACATACACACAGAGGGAGAGAGGGGAGGAGGGATGGAGGGGGAGGGAGGGAGGAATCCCCCCTCCAAGACAGGGTTTCTTTCTGTAACAGCCTTGACTGTCCTGGAACTTGCTTCGTAGACCAGGTTGGCCTTGAACTCAGCGATCCACCTACCTCCGAGTGCTGGGATTGAAGATGGGTGCCACTATGCCTGGCTCCAAGACAGAATTTTTTAAATGACAAACAGAGAGCATAAGGGCCAGGGATTTTAAGCCACACAATATGGGCAACTGCAGAGTCACTGGTCAAGAACAATTCAAAGTGCTGTCCACCAAGCTGAGCTTTGAATTTCTTAGCAGCCAAGGCAGAGAAAGATGAGCTAGCTGCTCATGTGCTGGGAGCAGGAGGGCGGCATGGGCTTTCTCCCACAGGCCCCTCACACTGCCGTTGATCCTAGCACATACTTCTCCACTTTCCTCTTCCTAGGTCACATTACCTCCAACAGACAACCTTCCTGGCAGTCACATGCCCAGCACCTTGCCTCACATGCTCACTGACATAGAAGCAGCCATTCTTTCCACACCACTGTTAGGTGAATGAATATGAGGGAATGAATTAACAGATGAACAAATGACTCAATGAATTTCAAAGTAAGTAAAGGAATCAATGGAATCAAAGGAGAATGGGCTTGGGCATGGCTCAGTGGTGGAGCAGTTGTGGTCTTCAGCATGCATAAAGGACCTGGTTCTACCCCATCACTGCAAAGCAAGACAAAGCAATAACACAAAAAAGTAAAAAGAGAAGGTGAAGGGAAAGCATTAAATCAAAATCTCACTGTGTGCTGGGCCCTAAAAGACTGTAGATATGGTCCCTGCTTATGAGGAGCATGGCTCTAACAGGGAAGGCAGATCCACACCTGGCTAGTCATGGACCAAGATAATCAGTGCTCTAAAAAGTCCAAAAAGGTGGGGCTGTAGAGATGGCTTAGTAGTTAAGAGCGCTAACTGCTCTTCCAGAGGACCTGAGTTTGATTCCTAACACCTACATGGCCACAGCAGCTAACAACCACCTGTAAACTGCAGTATCAGATAATCTGATGCCCTCTTCTGGCCACTGTGGGCACTGCATACATGTGGTGCACAGACAAGCATGCAGGCAAACACCCATACACACAAAATAAAAGTACTGAGAAAAAAAAAAGTCCAAAAGGCCAGAAAGAGAGAGACCTAAGGGGGCTCCTAGTACAAGAGGTCAGGGGAAGATTCCTGGAGGTTAAAATAAATGGGCAGCAAAGGGATTAGCAGGGGAGAAATTGGCAGCTGAAGGGGGACCAATTGAGCCAACTGGAACAAAAACATAGTAGAACATCTAGAAAGCGAGCACACAGCAACCGAAACAGCACAATGGACATTGTAGTAGCAGACTGAGCAAAGCCAGGCTGGGCATAGTGGCCCAGGCCTGTGATGCTAACTCTCAGGAGGCTGAGGCACCAAGACCCTCAGTTTGAAGCTAGCTAGCCCAGGCTATGTGAAACCCCATCTCAAAGAAAGAAAAGAAGGGGCTGGAGAGATGGCTCAGCAGTTAGGAGCATACTGCTCTTACAGAGGACCCAAGTTCAGTTCCCAGCACCCACCTTGGGTAGCTCAAAACTGCTATAACTCTAGCTCCAGCAAATCTCTGGGCCTATGTGGGCACCTGCTCTCATGTGCACAACCTATACATAGACACAAGCATACACATAACCAAAAACAAATAAATACTTAAAAGGGGGCTGGAGAGAGGGCTCAATGGTTAAGAACACTGGCTGCTCTTCCAGAGGACCCAGGTTCAATTCCCAGCAGCCACTACCTTCTGTAACTCAAGTCTGAAGAGATCCAGTGTCTTCTTCTGGCCTCTTCCAGCACCAGGCACCTACAGGTAGACAGAACTCACTTTTTTTTTTGTTTTTTGTTTGTTTGTTTTTCATTTTTCTTTATTAAGAAATTTTCTACTCACTCCACATACCATCCACAGATCCCCCCTCCTCCCTCCTTCCATCCCCCAGCCCTCTTTCCCAAGTCAACCCGCATCCCCACATCCCCCAAATTGAGATCTCCCATGGGTAGTCAGCAGAGACCAGCACACTGAGCCTAGGCAGGCCCAAGCTCCTTCCCACTGCACCAAGGCTGTGCAAGGCGTCACACCACAGGCACCGGATTCCCAGAAGCCTGCCCATAGACCAGGGACAGATCCCGATCCCCCTGTCTGGGTGCCCCCCAAACAGTTTGAGCCAAACAACTGTCTTCCATGTCCAGAGGGCCTAGTCCAGTCCCATGGGGGCTCCACAGCCACCAGACCACAGTTCATGGGTTTCCACTAGTGTGGCTGGTCATCTCTGCACGTCCACCCATCATGATCTCGACGTCTCTCGGCTGCAGTATCCCTCCTCCCTCTCATCAATTGGATTCCCGGAGCTGAGTCTGGTGCCTGGCCGTGGATCTCTGCATCTGCCTCCATCTGTCACTGGACAAAGGCTCTATGATGACAGCTAGGTTATTTGCTAGACTGGTCACCAGAGTAGACCTGTTCAGGCACCCTCTGGACCACTGCCAGCAGACCAAGGTGGGGTCATCCTTGTGGATTCCTGAGAGCCTCCCCAGCACCCTGCCTCTTCCTATTCCCATGATGTCCTCCTCTATCATGGTATCTTCCTCCCTGCCCTCCCACTCTGTCCCTGTTCCAGGTTGGCCCTCCCATCTCCCTATGTTCTCATCCCCCACTCCTCGCCCTCTGCCACCCCCCCCAGACAGAACTCTCATACATAAGATAATCAACAACAGCAGCAGCAACACTAAAGACACTTGGGAGGCACAATCCATAGCACTCAAACTAGCTCTGAGGACTGGGGCAGAAGGGGTGATATGCAAATGAAATCCTGAATTTGTCCTGCAGAGTTTGGCCCATAGTCACCAATTACACTCAGCAAGGTTCTCCATTAGACCCCTGTGTGTTGGAAACCAATCTGACTACAGTGACAGAGGGTGGTGGGGAGACACTGCATGGTGAAATCCCTCCATGGACAGGAAAAGGAACAGTCTCTGTGTACAGATAAGAAATAACCTCCAGCCTGGCGGTGATGACGCACACCTTTAATCCCAGCACTCAGGAAGCAGAGGCAGGCGGATCTCTGTGGATTTTGCAGTGGAGGAAGGGGAAGATGGGCATGGGATTAGGCTATCGGGAAAGAGTGTCAGGTGTGAGGGAAGGGTCATGTTGTCCCAGTGTGACTAGTCAGGGCTTCCCTTCCCTAAGAGCAACTGGAACTCCCCCAGAAATGTTGCTTAAGCAGAGAGGGAAGGGCTGGAAGGAGATCCTGGAGCAGCAGGAACCGGGGTCTGAAGTGAGAGGGATGCAGGATGTGCAGTTGTTGGTCGACTGAGTACTAGCCTAAGATCACAAATGACACAGGGATTTGTCTGTGTGATACAGGAGTGTGCGCTAAGAACCACAGGAACAGGAGCCCGGGTGGCTTTTGAGCTGGTGGGGAAACAGCCTCCGCTGACAGCCACAGGAGTGCACCAGCGAGGCAGTCTGTGGAGACCTTTGCCTGGGAGAGGCAGCAGCGGAAGTCCCTGTGGGCGGCTGGGGCTGTGGTGGCCCTGATGTGGTTTCTGTAGGGCTCCTGTGGTTCTCCTCTGGGCACTGAGCCTGACTTCTGTGGCTTCTTCACCCACATAGTGCTCACTGGCCCATGTTCTGCTTCCTGTGGATGGGCTGGGGCTGAAAGTGTCACCCTTCTCATTTCTGGGCCCCACCCTCTGTCTCTTGTGAGGGTAGGGCTAGCATTCTGCTTTACTGAAGAAGAAATATGGTTCACAGAGGGATGGTGACTGCTCCAGGGTCACACAATTAGAAGAGCTGGGTCTGCCCAATGCTTGGAGATGCCTGGATTGTTCAGTAATATTCCATGTTTTCATTCATTCATTCATGCATTAATTCATTTATTCGCCATGAGAAGCTCACTTATCTAGGTACATTGACCCAAAGACTTCCAGCTACGAGCCTGTGGGCTTTAGCAAGAAGCCTGTGGGAGTTCCCTGCCCCAAAATTTGGCCCTGCTTTCCCAGCACTCCCACAACCAAGAGCGACCTTCAGCTCAGGCCCCCCGTCATCCTGAGTGCCAAAGCTGAGTGCCAGGTGCCTGAAGTTTGTTTAAGACGACCCTGCATACTCCATCATGGACTTGTTCCCTTTTCTGTCCTGATCTCTAAGTTCTTCCCGAGATCATATCCAAGAGCTGGCACTGAAGCCATTGTTTCAAAGCAGTCTCCCAAGGACACCCAGTGAAGTCCGTCATTCATTCAGCCAGGCTCTGCTCCCCTGAGCCTGGCCTGGGGAGGCCGTGGGGGCCTCAGTCCTAGGCTGCTTTAGCCTGCAGACCCCTTTGCTGGTGGAGGAGGCAGGAGCAGCAGAAGCTTGCAACCTAGTGTGGTTGGTGTGGAGCAGACACTTGGTGGTAGAAAGGAAGAATAATCTTGGTGTCTACAAAGGAATACATAAAGTTGCTTGGCAAGGAACTTCCTTTTTGCATAAAAGGCAGCACCAGAATTCGAACGGTGCTAGGGAGCACCAGAATTCAAACAGTGCTAGGGAGCACCAGAATTCGAAAGATGCTAGCGTGCACAAGCAGCGAGACGTTCACTCGGTTTGTTGTTGTTGCTTGTTTGTTACTAATGAAGGTGGTGACTGTGTCTTCACCAGCTGGGGTCTCACCACACAGTCTTTGAGGCCTGGCTGGTTTAAAAAGAGTCAGGGCAAAGGCAATGGAGGAAAGGGGGAAGGGGCCTGTGCTACAGACCATCAAGTTCCAGGAATGCCTCGGGGGTCTTTACTTGAACAAAAATCTTACCACGTCGGGGAGATTCATGGCATATTGGCCCTTAGTGGGCTAGGTACCTTTGTCAGAACAACAGCAACAAAAACCATTTCTCACGCTGAAATCTGCCTCCTTTGGGTGGATGTTGCACTTCTTTGACTTTGAAGACCCTGTAGGCATTTCCCAACAGGATGGTGGCTAGGGTAAGGTCTCCTGTTGGGCATACACAAAGCCTGGGAAGACCTGGGGTGGAAATAAGGAAGGACTGACGGATGGCGGCCCTAGGGATATGGGTGGGATCATATGCCCTGACCTTGAACTTGAGGTGAGGGTAGGGTGACCCTCAAAGTGTGGTGTAGCCACTGAACCTTTTTGAGCAAGAGCAGGATTTGATTTGAGGGAACATGCTTTAGAGGCTTAATATTCTCCCCTCTCTTGCCAGAGCCCCCAGAAAATGGGGCTAGCCCACCTTGGACAGCTAGAACAGTAGCCTTGGCATGGAGCTTGCTTGTCCTCTACAGGTTGCTGCGCCCTGAAGACCTCTGTAAACAGAGGCACGGGTCTCCACACAGGTAGTAGGTAATGGCACTGGAGTCAGAGGCTAAGTTTCTTCAGTGCAAGTCTAGTCTCCAAATTGCTCTTCTAGAACGGGGCCTCAGAATCTGCTTTTGCTAAGAAACACTGGCTTCTCACTTGGGCCCCCAGGGTAACAAAACACGGGAGGAAAGCCTGGGTCTCCGTCTTGGCTTCGGTCTCCTTTACTTGAGCTCAGACTCCCACTTGACGCCTCTCTAACCTGTCTTCCATGTCCGCTTTTTCAGGCTGAAAGCAAGGAGATAAGTCATTGCCATAAATTGGTGCTCACTTGGGATTCTAAAAACAGGAGAGTCTCTCAGGACAGACTTGTCCTCCGTCCTCCGGATGAGGAGGATGACCAAGGGTGGAGAGGCTGCACCCTGGACAAGATCACCCTGAACCCGGTTAGTCCCATCAAGGGATGACAGTGATGAGCAGAGTAACAATTCACTGGATCACCGTGCAGGACCACAGCTGAGATGATCGACCAGGCCACACCTTGAGCAGGCTGTTTAATCATGCCCTCCCAGTTCCTTCTCTGCTTGAACACAAGTCAGTACACTGAAGATGAACTTGGGAGGGGGGTCACTGGACCCCTTTATCTATTCCCAACATGTCTCTCTCTCTCTCTCTCTCTCTCTCTCTCTCTCTCTCTCTCTCTCTTTCTCTCTCTCTCTCTCTTTGGTTTTTTGAGACAGGGTTTCTCTGTGTAGTTTTGGTGCCTGTCCTGGATCTCACTCTGTAGACCAGGCTGGCCTCGAACTCAGAGATCTGCCTGGCTCTGCTTCTTGAGTGCTGGGTTTAAAGGCATTCGCCACCACTGCCCGGCCCCAACATGTCTCTTTAACTGGCCTATTGGGACAGATGGCCGAGCCCAGGCTTTCGCCCTAACGCTGTGGTTGTACCCTGGCCTGGCCCTGCTCCTTAGAGTCTGGGATGCTCCAAATGACACCTCTCTTCCCTAACACAGCCAGGGGCTGAGGCAGAGAACACCCCAAATCATAGCTAGGGACAGAGCCAAGTATATGGTTTCTCTGAGGGATTAAGAGCTGTCCTTCTGGGTCAGGGTGGAAGATGAGAAGGAATTCTGATTGTGACAGTAGCCACGTAGCCTGTGACAAGTCAGGTCCTCTACATTCTGCTTCCTGTTGATACAGCAGGAGGACCAGAGACTGGGAAGCTGTGAAGAACATAGATGCATTGGCTCATGGTTCTGGGGACTGGGAAGTTCACGGTCAACAGTGCCTGGTGCTGCCTCAGCCAGTGCCAAGAGGTAGAGGATCAGGGTTTAAGGTAGAAGAGGCAAAGTGGCCTCACTCACTCAATGACAACTCTCTCCCTCCCTCCCCCTCCTTTTATCTCCCTCTCCTCCTCCCTCTCCCCTCTACTGTTGAGGAAGGATTCTATGGCTCCCAGAGGATTAACCCCATCCGCTGATAGGTACCGTTCCCCTCAGTGACCAAAGCCCATCTTAGATACTTTACCCCTGACAGGGCCACACGGCAGTCAGATTTTAGCATGGAGGGACCACGGTGGTTCACACAGGTGGGTACCCTTGTGTAAAGTGGGTCCATCATAATCTTCCCCTCTCTGGGCTGATCTGAAGATCAGGTAAAGCTGAGGACAGAGTCCCCAGTGTCTTGGGTGGGAGCCCTGAGGAATGTGGAGGGTGTGAATGGAACATGGCCTCTAGTTTCTATCTCCAGGTTATTGGCCATCTTGTGACCAGAGGTGAGTGACTTCACTTTCCTGTGACTCAATTTTCTCCTGTATTGCTCTGAAGCATGATGGCATTGTCAAGTCCAAAAAAAGCTAACTGCGCTTGGTGCCTGTTTGCATACCAAAGTGTCTGTTGGCCTCCAGGCTCACTGGATACCTGTGGCTCCCCTCAGCGGTTCTCACTCAGCTCCCTGCCTTAACCTCTGGCTCATGGGCTTCCTTCTTCCAGCTTCATATTCCTATATAATCCTGCCATTTGGGCCGCGCACTTTCTTGGTCCCCTCTCTTGCCTCCCTCTCCCTCTCCCTCTCCCTCTCCCCCCCCCCCCCCCCCCCTCCCCCCTCCCCCCCCCCCCCCCCCCCCCCCCCCCCCCCCCCCCCCCCCCCTCTCTCTCTCTCTCTCTCTCTCTCTCTCTCTCTCGTTTCCTCTCTCACTCTCCCCCTCTCTCCTCTCATGGCCTGGTTCAGTCTACTGGTCATGTTTAGTCTACTACTCTCCCCCTGCTCTGGAATCTTCCAGATGCCGCTGGCTGTACTCTTCCTCATATCTAAAATAAACCATGGTATGGTTCCCCTCAACCATACCTTGGAGCAGTCATGAGTGCTAAGGAGCAGGGCTGCCCTAGTGGCCTCTGAGTGGACAATGTTGTTGGTCCTGGTTGCCATGCTGTGACTCTGTGTGGGGGAGTGGGACCCCTCCCCCTTCACTGTCATTGGGTCATTCCATAAGGCTGGCACTTTTGCACCTACATGTCATTCATGAACAGAGGTGGAAAGCAGCTTGGAGACTTCCTCTGGGTACAGGGTGTGGTAGCTTTAGGGTTGGTATTGAGACTGGAACCCTAGCCAGACTGACCCAGACAGGGTAGCTGTGACTCAGGTTTTCAAGAACAGAACATGGTGTATGGGGTGAGCTGAGGGGAAGCCCTGGCTCTGTTTCTCAGAAACAGAAGTCAGATCTGCATCCCTCATGGCTGGTGGCCAGGACTGGCAGAGTGAGAAGTTGGATGTGGCCCATTCCACAAAGCCCAGGGGAACGACTCTCCACATAGGCAGCTGGATTTCTGCCTGCACTTCTCACCATTGCTTCACCATATCCTCCTGACTGAGTGTCCCTGATCTGGTTCTAGGGACACTGCCTGTCTTAGTTAGGGTTTCTAATGCTGTGAAGCGACACCATGACGGCCGCAATTCCTATAAAGGAAAACATTTAACTGAGGCTGGCTTACAGTTCAGAGGTTTAGTCCATTATCTTCATGGCAGGTGACATGCAGACAGATATGAAGCTGGAGACGAAGCTGAGAGTTTGACGTCTTGGTCTGCAGGCAACAGGAAGTGGACTGAGTGCCACACTGTGTGTAGCTTGAGCATAGGAGACCTCAAAGCCCACCCCCACAGTGACACACTTCCTCCAACAAGGCCACCCTTCTCCAACCACACCACCTAATAGTGCCACATCCTATGGGGGCCATTTTCTTTCAAACCACCACACTGCCCTCAGCTACCTGGAATGTACCTAATCTCAGGGACTAAGCAGGGTCAGGCCTGGTTAGTACTTAGATGGCAGAGCGAGCCTATGACATGCTGCCAGGGATAATGGATTCTGTAAAACTAAGGTCAGGCCAGGGCACTGTTTTAGTGAGCCTATGTCCTGAGGTTGGCCTAAAGGGAATGGAGGCTGGGCGTCAGGAATCTGAGGGCAGGGCAGAGGGAACAGCAAAGGGCAGCAGAGGGAGATTCATGGATCAAGTAGTGGGGGGAGTGAAGCTTTTTTGCTATGAAACAGGTAGTGGGAATTTTTCAAAAGATGTATTTGGGGCTGGAGAGATGGCTCAGCCGTTAAGAGCAACTGTTGCTCTGGCAGAAGACCTGGGTTCTCATGGTGATTCACAAACATCCTTAACGCCAGCTCAAGGGATCTGATGACCTCTTCTGACCTTCTACATATGGTACATATACATGCATACAGGCAAAACACCCACATATATAAATTAAAATCAATACATCTAATATTTTTTGAAATTAAGAAATACGTGTTTACTTTTATGGACATGTAGGTGTTGGAACCTAGAAGAGGGAGTCAGACCTCTGGAGCTAGAGTTATGGGTGGTTGTGACTACCAGATGTGGGGGCTGAAGACTAAATTCTCCAGTCTTCTGTAAGAATAGCAGCTCTAGGCCAAGGTGGCGCACGCCTTAAATCTCAGCACTTGGGAGGCAGAGGCAGGCAGATCTCTGAGTTTGAGGCCAACCTGGTCTACAGAGTGAGTTCCAGGACAGCCAAAGTTTTGTTTTGTTTTGTTTTGTTTTGTTTTGTTTTGTTTTGTTTTGT
>CABHPH010135441.1:34327-57901 GCA_902168325.1 Peromyscus nudipes
GTTTTGTTTTGTTTTGTTTTGTTTTGTTTTGTTTTGTTTTGTTTTGTTTTGTTTTGAGACAGGGTTTCTCTGTGTAGCTTTGTGCCTTTCCTGGATCTTGCTCTGTGGACCAGGCTGGCCTCGAACTCACAAAGATCCGCCTGCCTCTGCCTCCTGAGTGCTGGGATTAAAGGCGTGTGCCACCATCGCCCAGCAACAGCTGAAGTTGTTATACAGAGAAACCCTGTCTTGAAAAACTAAACTAAGCTAAAAAGAAAAAAAAGAGAGAGAGAGAATAGCAGCTCTTACATTCTTACGTGCAGAGCTGTGGCCCTACTGTCTGTTGCTGTTTTTGAGACAGGGTCTTGCTACTACATAGGTTTTGTTCTAATGGTTTCCTTCAAGATTGAAATGTTCCAGTGGGGGGTGGGGGGCAGGTTGGGGGCTGGAGAGATGGATCAGCGGTTAAGAGCACTGACTGCTCTTCTAGAGTACCTGGGTTCAATTCCCAGCACCCGCATGGCAACTCACAGCTGTCTGTAACTTCAGCTCCAGGGGCCCCAACACCCATGGCAAAACACCAATGCACATGAAATTACAAAAAAAAAAAAAAAATTGAAATGTTCCATTCTGCAGGGAAGCTCTTCTAATAGGAAGGTAAACACCTCAAATCTCTTCAGGAAGTCCCTGTAACTGACCAAATTCACTAGGCCCCTCCCTGCCAGAGCAAACAATAAGAGCTAAGAGTCCCTCAAAGACAAGATAAGCTGCAAAGATTCTCAGTCTAGCAAAGCTATAAAAAAGACAAGACCGGATTCCTGGAAGATGTTCAGACCAACTGAGACCCCTGGAAAGGACACTCTCCAGCCTGGTGAGCGGCCTGCAGGCTGTGCCTTGTGCTTCAGGTTCCCAGCTTTGTGAGCCGTCACCGTCCTGGTGTGGACCTTGGTGATGCAGCTGTCTTTGAGTCATTTCTCCTGATAGTGACCTCAACAAAACTCATTGGTTCACCAAATGGGACTTTGGTGGTATCTGTACTTTGGTCTGTGTGGGTTCCTTATCTGGGATGAGTAGATGTGTATGCCGCCACATTTCCCCAGGAAAAGTTTTGTCACATAACACCAACCCCAATAAAACTCACTGGTTTACTAAGTTGGATTTTGGTGATATCTGTCCTTTGGTCTGTTGTGAGCTCTCCATCTGAGGTGAGTAGATGTTTGTGTTGAGTCTTCCTAGGAAAAGTTTGTCAAACAACAGTAGGCTAGGCTGCATCCTCCTGCCTCACCTCTCAAGCACTGGGGTTATGGGCATGTATGAGCCTACCCAACCCCAGGCAGCAGATTTGATTCTTACTGCCATGGCCCTTGTGGAGCAGGCTGTGTAGAGCCATTTCCAGTACGTGGTCTGAACTTCTCAGCTCTACCACCCCTAGCCACGCGTGTGCAGACCTTGTTCCATTTCTGGGAAACAGAGCCAAAGGCTTTCTCTCAGTTCAGACATGTGTGTAAATGCACTATGAGCTTCAGTTTCCTTATACATTTGGGGGCTCTGTCCTCGGCTGACAGGGGATCACAAGAAGACCAACTGCCACCCCCTCCCAAACCCATCACCGACCTGACATCTCACAGAGAACTCAGCTTATCATGTCTCACTATACAGCAGAAGTAGTCCCAGACTCCCCACATCCAGACACGACTTAGGGACCAGCTCCACTGGGGCATCTGGTCTCTTCTCTCTTGGCCCAACACACCTACCCAGGCATTGATGCCTGTGACCAGGACCTCACACAAGTCAGAACCACAAGTAAACAAGAACTGTCCCACAGATTACAACCTAAACAGGATGTCACCATCTGGAGGACTTGTGAAAGCAGGATGAACAGCCGGAGAAGACCCCCAAGGCAGGGTGACCCCTGACCCCCCAGCCCTGTTAGCATTGGCCAGACCAAACATGAGAAGGGTGTGCGTGGGGTGGACCATACACATTTGTGGTCGGAAGTGGCAGGGTAGACATCTCAGGGTCCACAGATGCTCAAGAAACCGTGGTGTGAGCTGCCTGAAGAACAGGGCCAGGAGATGAACAGCAGGCAGTCCTGTCCCATGCTCGAGCTTAGTTTCCCCATCTGTGCAATGGGTAGCCACAGAGATGTGGAAACAGGGCTGGGTGGGGGCTGACAGGTGCCAGCTGGTTAACCTGTCCCTCTGCCTTTGCCTGGGGTGTGTGTGGGAGGCTTGTGCTTAGCAGCCCAGATGGAGAGAATGGGGGTGCAATTTGTCATGTTTCTGTTCAGAGCCTCTCAGCTAAGTGCCTTCATAAAAAATTATTAATTATTAGTGATCATTGCCGTATATTTTCAATTTACCTTTCTTTCTTTCTTTTTAAAGAAATGGAGTATGTAGCCAAGGATAACTTTGAACTCTTGATTACTGATTCTCCTGCTTCACCTCCCCCACCCCTACCTTTTTTTTTTTTTTCTTTTTTTTGAGACAGAGTCTCTAGTTCCAGCTGTCCTGAACCTTCCTTGTGGACAGTTTCTGGAGTGTTGGGATTAGAGGTGCCTCCTCCTGCCCCCTCTCACCTGGTTCACCTTCCCCTCAAGAGACAGGGTTACAGGCGTGTGCCACCACTCCAGATTTCAACTTGAACTTCTTTTGGATTAAAGGAGAGAAGAAAGGAAGAGGGAGGGAGCTAAGGAAGGAAGAGAGAGAGAGAAAATAAACCTAGAATTGAGAAAGAGGCAAAAGAAAAAAAAGTTGGGGGAGAGGTGGGGATGTAGCTCAGCCAAGGAGTGCTTCCCAGCATGCATGGTGCCTTGGGTTTGGTCTCCTGCACCTCATAAGCTGGTCCTGAACCAATAATCACAGCACTCAGGAGGTAGAGGCAAGCAGATTATCTGTGAGTTTGAGGCCAGCTTGGTTTCTATGGTGAGACCCTTTCTCAAAAAGGCAAAAATGGTTAAACAAAGAGCCATCAATCTCGAATACTCTAGTTTAATCCCTGGCACCCATGTGGTAGACAGAACTGACTTCCACACATTGTCCTCTAACTTCCACTCCGGCACCCTGGCATGTGTAAACACACACACACACACACACACACACACACACACACACACACACATGCCTGGGGATATGTTTGTGTGTGACTAAGTTTGCATTTTCCTGCTCTATGGGGCCCTGATCTTCTGTCTTCTTTCTGGACTGTCACATCTTGACTTTTCATTTGTCTGTGTCTGTGTCACTTTCCTCCCTGGAGGCCCGGGGACAAACCTTCTGCCTTGTACTGCAAAGGAGGAGCTAGGCAGGGCCAAGGCAGCAGGAGAGCTGCCCTGCAGGTTTCGGAGGTTTCTAGATCACCCCGCTGATGCTCTGTCAGCCTGGCTTTGAGCTGCTTCCTGTACATAGTCTAGCCCTCTGGGTAGTTCTCTGAGTTGGCAGAGGCAAGAGGCAGTTCAAAGCTCAGAAAGTAACAATGACCTATTCCCAGCCACACAGCATCGGTGGGACTGGGCTGCCTCGTTGCCAGGAACTGTGTTTTCAGCAGATGCTTATGGAACCAGGGTTGTGTCTAGACAGGTTGTGTCTGGACATGGGGGACAGTTTCCAAATGGGAAGGCTGGAGAGATGGACTAGTCCCTCCACCCTACTCCATAGCTTTCACTTTTCCCACCAGTGACAAGGTACAGCCACCCACCTGGCCCTGTCCTACTTGGTCTGTTTGATAACATTTTGGGCAAGGTTTGGTCTCAGGGTGGTGGTGGCTTCTCATGTTTTTCTGGGGATCAAGATTATGGGGCTCGTCTCAAAGCAGCACCACCTAGTTGGAGCAGTCCCAAATGGCGTACAACATTTCCTTGTAGTCTCAGCACTTTAGATCTTAGGTGTAATACGAGTCTCCTGTCCAACAGGTAATGCAAATGAAGCAGGGGTCGTCTGTCCATTTTACAGCTGAGCAAAATGAGGTTGAGACAGGAGACTGAGAAAACAGAGTGTGGAAGCATTCTGACCTGACCCCCTCATGGGACCCTGGCAGAAATCTCAGGATGGTAACATCGTGGCTGTCAGCTCTCTCGAAGAGGTTGGAAAGTGTAGGCCCTGGGGGAGGTAATATCAGCTCTTTAGAGGCAGAGCTAGGCTTTGGACCACGGCATTGGAGGAGACCACACATCCAGAGAACTCATCTCAGTCTTGATTTGGACATTTTGTTCCAAATGATCAGCTGATGCTGGCATAGACTGTGGTACAGGCTAGGAGCCATCAGACTACTGGGGACAGTTCCCAGCTTGGTGACAAGTCTTTTCTCTCTACAATGTTTTCTGAATACAAGCAGGAAGTGATTTGTTACTGTGGATAAAACATGGTTGGAAGGGCCTGGGGGTAAAAACCAACTAGATTTAAGCACGAACTCAGTGAGTATTCTGAGCTGATTCAATCTTAAGAAGTGAGGGAGGCATGAGCAGGAGCAGAGGGTTAGCACAGCTCACGGTCTTTCATGAATGTTGTAAATGAGCCACGGCCCTGGGACAGCTGCTCATTAATTTTTGTGCATGATTAAACCACAGTTGGAGAAGGAAGGCGTCAAGTAAAGTTCTTTGGTCTGGAGGAACAGAAATTGATTTTAGTTAGGCAATGGGAGAGAGGAATATGTACTATACAACACACACCCCTGTCCAAACAATGCATCTGGTCCTCAGAGCCCCACCTATGTGGGGCTGCACATGCGCCTCTCTCTGAACAACAGTATACGAGAGGGAGAGAAAGAGAGGAGTTTGTGGAAGGAAATAGAACAGCTCAGAGACTCTCAGGCAAGGCAGGGAAAGATCATCACCCCAGACCGCTCCAGTACCTCAGGAGGGAGACTTGACAGGCAAGTACTTTTTTGCTTGTTCGTTTTGAAACAAGATTGATCTTTTACTTAGAGCTATCCTGGAACTCACTGTGTAAACCAGGCTAACCTTAAACACTCAGAGATCCACCTGCTTCTGCCGCCCAGACCTGACTGGCAAACATCTTCTTGACACGGTGGATAGATGTCACAGTTAACCCAGTGGAGGACACCCATATGGGTAGGAGGTTGTCTGAAAGCACTCAAGCTGCCCTTGGTGGCTGGCACAAGTCCTACCTTTGAGTCTGAGAATTCAGTGTAAGTTCCTGCCTAGCAGGAACCTAGAGATAACTATGAAATTGCTCCTTTCTGCTCCTCAGCAGGAGTTTCCAGGCTCTTGGCCGCTCACACCGATCTACAAAAGAAGCAAGTTCAGAAATGATCATCCAGATTAAAAGAGGAATATACTGTCAAGACTGATGGAGGGTCACGTGAGTGAGTGTAGTGAGTGAGTGTAGAAGGGGCTTCCTCTTCCGGAGTTCAAGAGAAGGAGGAGTAAGGTGGCCAAAGGCTGTAGTTTGTGTTTCTCTTTTGTTGTTCCTACTGAGCATGTTCCTTTCCATGCTAGTTCTTTTCCAAGCTGGTTTACCTGCTTAGGCATGTGCAAGACTCTAGGTTCCATACCCAGGACTAAAGAAAAAAAAAAAAACCAAAAAGGCAAGGCCAGAAATCGAGGTACTGCTTACACTGATGCACCGGTGCAGAAAAGCTCTGAGATGTACTTTTTTTTGTTTTGTTTTGTTTTGTTTTGTTTTTCAAAACAGGGTTTCTCTGTGTAGCTTTGGAGCCTGTCCTGGAACTCACTCTGTAGCCCAGGCTAGCCTCAAACTCACAGAGATCCGCCTGGCTCTGCCTCCTGCATGCTGGGACTAAAGGCGTGCGCCACCACTGCCCGGTGAGATGCACTTTCAGAAGCAGGAGGCTACACCCACAGAGCACTGCTCCAAATGTGTGGAGGGCAGATCATGCAGTCATCCTGACTCCAGCCACATCACATATAGGACCGTGGCCTTGTAGGATTGTTGCAACCAGGTGACATATTAGTCTCACACCCTTCCTAGCTTATATGAGCATGTGCTGTGATGTTTATACGGGCTTGAGCAGAGTATTGCTTATCTGTGTGAGGCCTGTGTTCAAATTCCAGCAAACAAACAAAATGAGAGGGGGCCTGGTGTCGGTGGCGCACGCCTTTAATCCCAGCACTCGGGAGGCAGAGGCAGGCGGATCGCTGTGAGTTCGAGGCCAGCCTGGGCTACCAAGTGAGTTCCAGGAAAGGCGCAAAGCTACACAGAGAAACCCTGTCTCGAAAAACCAAAAAAAAAAAAAAAAATGAGAGGGGGTGGGGAAACACACACACACACACACACACACACACACACACAGAGGTGGGGGTGGGGTGGGGGTGGGGGTGGGCAGGCAGGCTCTCCTAGAGTTGCTGGGAAGAGGGCTCCAGGAGGAAGACTGTTTCTCAATTACATGCTGATGCACTGTTGGCAACTTTTTCCTTGCGGGTGTTGTTTTTGTTTATTTTATTTGCTCTTGTTTTCTTTTTGAGACAAATTCTTATTACCTAGTCCAAGAGAGCCTGAAACTCCTGAGTTTAGGTATCCTTGTACCATAATCTCCACAGTAGTTAAGGCCAAAGGCTTAACATGCCACTGTGTCCAGCTTTGCGTGTATATATTTTAAAAACCCTTTGGCTTGGAATGATTTGATGTTTACAGGAAAGTCACAAACAGCACAGGGAACCTTTCTTACCCTCGTCTCCCCCATAATGACCTTATATCACTAGTGTCCTTTTGCTGTACGGTGCAAGAGACCAAACCTGTGCCTCAAGCATGTGAGACAAGTGTTCTACCCCTGAGCCCCAACCCCACCCTACTATGGAAACTTTTGGTGGGATAACACTGCCCCAAACGTAGAAAGCATCTGGGTGTCTTTGGTGTCTTTGTTTTCTGTGCTGGGATCCAACCACCATACCACACAGCAGAGTGTCACCCTATTTTCTTAGACTCTTCCCATCTATAGGATGGGTGGCGCACGCCTTTAATCCCAGCACTTGGGAGGCAGAGGCAGGTGGATCTCTGTGAGTTCGAGGCCAACTTGGTCTACAGAGTGAGTTCCAAGACAGCCAGCGCTGTTACACAGAGAAACCCTGTCTCAAAAAACAAAACAAAATAAAACAACAACAGCAAAAAGATTTATTTGAATATTTTGCTTGTATATATGTAAGCAAAATGTACCACATGCATACCTAATTTAGAGGAAAGTGATAGGTGCTAGATTCCCTGGAACTGGAGTTACAGGTGGTTGTGAGTCAACAAGTGGGTGCTGGGAACTGAACCTGGGTCCTCTGCTGAAGCAGCAAGTGATCTTAACCATTGAGCCATCTCTTCATCCTCAGAAAGGTAAAATTTAATAACTTTATTTATCTTTCATTCATGAAAATGTAGGGGCTTCAGAGATGGCTAAGAGCACTTGCTGCTCTTGTAGTGGACCTGGGTTTGATTCTTGGCACCTACATGATGGCTCACAACAGTCTGTAACTCAGGTTCCACGTGATCTGATGCCTTCTTCTGACCTCTGTAGATACCAGCCACACTTATGGCACATGCACACATACATGAGGCCAAAATCTCATACAAATAAAAAAAATTTTTTTTTTAAAATTTACCTGCTTAGTTATAATTGATGCCTATCTGGTGTGTCCTGAAGAAGACTCCTGGGCTTTTCAGAGGTGGTGGTATAATTCTTTTTTTTTTTTTTTTTAATTCAAAGATAGTTTAGCCTACCAAGGACCAAAATTCCATAAATCTCTCCCACCTTATTAAACTTTTAAACAAAGGAATGCAAATCTGTTAGTGTCCCTTACCTGGTAAAAAGTGTATGCAAAACTCCTACCTCCATTCCAGGAACTTGATGACCCTTTTCCTCCTTCCTTCCTTTCCTTTGTCCTTTTAAAATTAGCCAATCTGAAATATTGTGATGTTGTGCACCGGCCAATGGGGGAAAAGTCACAGCCACCACTTGCATTGAATAAAAGACTAAAGCCTGGCTTGGCTTCTGTCACACTCCTCTTTCAAAAGTGGAATTGCCTTGCTGAGTCACTTTTGCCCTGAGAATATTTGTTTCTAACAGCAGGGGCGGAAGTACAGCTCCACTCGGTCACCATATAAGGCAGCAACAGAAAGCTGGGCAGTGGTGCTGCACACATTTAATCCCAGCACCTGGGAGGCAGAGGCAGGAGGATCTTGAGGAGCTCAAGGCTAGCCTGGTCTACAGAACGATTTCCAGGACAGCCAGGGATACACAGAGAAACCCTGTCTTGGAAAACAAAACAAAACAAAACAAAACAAAACAGAAGAAAACACAGATAGGGACATTCCCTTATTGAAAAATAATTCTAGAATGGAGGGAACATTCCCATTGTTGAAGAGAATTCTCGGATGGAGGATGGGGCTGGGAGTATTTGTCTAGCATCTACAAGAGCCTGGGCTCGATCTCCAGCATTTCCCCGGACTTCCAAAAATCAGAAGATTTAGACAGTAATGTCCTCTATGCCTGGGTATGTATTAGTAATGATGTTAAAGTTCATCCTGAGACAGGATAGAAAGACAGGAGAAATGAGTCCCTCGCTCAACAGTCTGGTAGATATCTGTCACCAGGACTGGCTAGTTGCTAGACTTGGTGGCACAGGCTTTTAATCTCAGTACTTGGGAGGCAGAGGCAAAAGCAGGCAGATCTCCGAGTTTGAGGTCAGCCTGGTCTACACAGTTGAATGAAAACATGAGATAAAAGGAGGCTCTCAAAGTGTGGAGAAGATTTTTATTGTAGCTGTAAGGGAGAAAGCAGGCAGAGGGGAGAGCCCAGGCTGAACATGGCTGGCAGGCTAAACCAGACCGTGAGAGGGGCGATGGGGAGGGGGAGCAAGAGAGGAGCTGTTGACCAAGTGGCGTGGCCAAGGCCGAAAGGCCCGGAGACCACAGAAAAAATGGCTGAGTTATATAGGAGTCAGGCTGGCGGGGGAGGGGAGAAGCCCAGCTCCTGGGAGGGAGAGGTTTAGGGTAGGAGGCGGGTGAGAAGTGCTGGGGGGAGCCACGGGCACTGAGTGATGCTGGGAGGAGCCACAGGTACTGAGTGATGCTGGGTGAGCTAGCCAGCATCTGATTTGATATGTTAACAGGCAACTCAGCCTTTTGTCCTGGGCTTCTGAGACCTAATAATAGTGAGTTCCAGGCCAGCCACGACTCTGTAATGAGACCCTGTCTTGAAACAAGCCCACTTCTTCATAAACTCCAACTCTGCTTCACACTGGCTCAAATTATTTTCTGCTGGGAAGAATCCTGGCTCCAGAGTTACAGCGATGGAGGTACAGCTCTGTTCTGTCACCTACAACAACTGGAGATGTTCCCTTATATTTTTCCCCCTCTGTGTAGTGTGTAGCCTTGGCTGTCCTGTTGACCAGGCTAGCCTCAAATTTACAGAGATCCTCCTGCTTCTTGTCCCCTGAGTGCAGGGATCAAAGACGTGTACCACCACAGCCTGGTCATTTCCCTCAGTCTTTTAGGATCCTTGACTCAGATAAACCAGTCCCTTGGCTGGGTGTGGTGACACACACCTTTAATCCCAGCTCTTGGTAGGCTGAGGCAGGGGGATCTCTGTGAGTTCCAGGCAAGTCTGGTCTACCTAGTGAGTTCTGGGACAGCCAGAGCTACATAGTGTATCCAACACAAACAAACAAAAACCCAACCAACCAACGAAACAACCCAAAACCCCCCAAAACCAAAACCAGACCCTTGGCTTTGGACCAGAAAAGAATTTCTGGACAAGTCAGTATGAAGTGTAGGTTAGAGATCCGTGCCGGCCCCCCCTCCCCCCGCCACAGGGTTTCTCTGTGCAGCCTTAACTGTTCTGGAACTCACTCTGTAGACCTGACTGGCCTTGAACTCACAGAGATCCACTTACTTTTGCTTCCCAAGTGCTGGGATTACAGGCATGGGCCACCACTCCTAGTCTTATTTGACATTTGTGTTTGCCTATATTTCTTTTTTTGTTTATTTATTTATTTTTTCTATTATCAGCTTGATACAGTACAAATTCTTATCCTAATAGTAAAACGTTTCACTGAGGCTTGCCCAGTGATTGAGTGAAACCAAAACTTATTATAAGCCACAGTCTTCCTAGGGTCCCTCCTGCTATGTAGCCTCCCTGGTTCTGTGAGTTGCAGTCTGATTGTCTTTTGCTTTATATCTAGAATCCACTTATGAGTGAGTACATACCATGTTTGTCCTTCTGAGTCCGGGTTACCTCGCTCAGGATGATATTTTCTAGTTCCATCCATTTGCCTGCAAATTTCACGCTGTCATTGTTTTTCTCTGCTGAGTAGTACTCCATTGTGTATATTACCACATTTTCTTAATCCATTCTTCAGTTGACAGGCATCTAGGTTGTTTCCAGGTTCTGGCTATTACAAATAGTGCTGCTATGAACATAGTTGAGCATGTATCTTTGTGGTATGATTGAGCATTCCTTGGGTATATGCCCAAGAGTGGTATGGCCTATATTTCTTTATAAAATAAATACTGTGTAGCGAACCGTCACAGCAAATGTTGTTATTAATTGTGTAGGAATTCTTGGTTCTCAGCTGGCAAAAGGTTTCATCCAGGCTCTGGAGTGAGGGCCTCTTCTTTCCCCTTTGTTCCAGAACTCTCCTTTTCTCACATGTCTCAGCTTCGCCTGGATGGAAGCCCATGCAGAGACTCCCCCCACCCCCACCCCAGACAGAGTGCTGGGATTACAGGTGTGCACCACACCGCCCAGGCCCCTGAAGAGAATCTTTTAGGTTGTCTCAGAGTGTGGAGCTTTCTCCATCCTTGCCTGCTGCCCCTGTCATTCTGGAGTTGTAATCATTAAAGTCGAGTTCTTTTGTCCTCCAAGTTCCTTTCTCCATAATGAAGTTGTTGGGATTCAGAAAACTGACACCCACAGTGTGGCATTTGACATGCCCAGTACTTTGAACAGAGGGACATTAGAAAGGTGTCAGGGCAAAGTATCTTTCTGATCCTTTCCTAGCCTGCTTTCTCCTACTCCCTGCCACCCTCCAAGGCGAGCCATCGAGACTAGAATTCCTCTCCACCAACGCCATAAATCCCAGACAAATCTCATCCTAAGAGCTGGTCATAGAGAACTTCTCCGGCCTAGCCTGTCGGTCCTGAGACCTTGCATTCAAATGCACGCACAGAGGCAGATACTTTTCTCTGGGTTCTTTGAGTCTTCACTGCTGAAGGGAGCCTGCCACACACATGATCAAATATGCTTTCTTCCCCTCCACCTCTGGTTAACTGGCCTTTTGTTAGAGGGCAGTTGGCTGTTACCTTGTGATAAGGAGGGAAGGAATCACAGACACATCTTTCCCTACCAGATGGGCCAGTTCAAAATGGAACTGTATTCTCATGGCAAGGCAGGCACATAATATATGATTCATTCATCAATCCAGGGAGACACAGTAGCAGTAAATTATGGGGAGGGGCTTCCAGCATCCAGAACTTTCTCAAGTTAGACTTTCAGGAGAAAAGTGACCATGTGAGCTTGCAAATGTGTTGGGGTGGTCCCCAGCTTTATTATATTTTGGGAAATGGAGAAAAGGACTCTAGATTCTCCGCTTTTTTTTTTTTTTTTTGATACAGGGTCTCTGTGGAACTCCAGCTGTTCTGGAATTCACTCTGTAGACTAGACTGACCTTGACTTTAGGGATCATTCTGCCTCTGCCTCCCTCCCAAGTACTGGGATTGAAGGTGTGTGCCACTACTACCCAGTGATTCCCTGCTTTTGAGGACCATGTGAGGTATTTATTTATTTATTTATTTATTCATTCATTTATTTATTTATTTATTTATTTATTTATTTATTTTATCTCCACGTGGATTCTTTATAGGGAAAATGAATTTATGGCTCAGAGGAGTACAGTGACCTGCGAACTGTCCTTCAGTGAGCAAAAGCAGAATAAGGTTTCTGGGCACAGACTAGCACCACTGATTGGGCGGTGGTCCACAAGCCCTTAATCCAGCACTGGGGAGGTAGAGGTGGAATGACCCCTGAGTTTGAGGCCAATACTGTCTAGAGAGTGAGTTTCAGGTCAGTCGGGGCTACACAGAGAAACCCTGTCTCGAAAAACAAAATAAAACAAAAAAGTAGTGCCCTCTGCCCTCCTCTTGAGCTCTGATTCATCCTAGGCCCTGCTGTGAGTGCTATCTGCTTATCTGCTTTGAGGTCTAGCCTCTAGTTCTGGCTAGAGGGACAACCTCCCTCAGGGAAGGCAGGGCCCTGCTTGCCTCCCTGTGGTAGGCTCTCCTCTCATCTCGGCCTGTTGGCCTGTCTCTGTGTGAAGCTCATAGCTTTCCTTACCAACGGGAAAGAAGTGCTTCACATTGTTTTGTTGGGTGCTTAAGAGTGAGCCTGCATGCCCGCACTTGGGGTTGCTAAATCTCAGGGTCCTGGTGAGCCGTGGGCGACTCAGGGGGCAGTAGATTCTCCTTGTTCAGAGTGTTCAGTCACCTGGGCCGCCTACTGAAGGTTCTGGACTCAACATTTTTATTGAAATACAACGTACACACGGAAAAGCACACAAATCCGAAGTATGTGTAAGTGAATCCTCATGAACACATTTGTAGCTAAATAAATCAGCCCTGTCAGGCGCCTGGCCTTCTTCCGGTCGTTGCTTCACAACAATATTTTCCACATGCAAGTGGAAAGACTAAGAGGCCATGGTGGTTCCGAGCAGGCTAGGCTGGGGTTCTGTGCTTGCGGACTCAAGGAAGGAGTGTGGATTGAGGGTTAGGATAGTATGTATGCCTTGGGGAATTGTCGAGGTGGGGGGGGATGTGCAGGGTTCTGATTTAGGGCTGCATAAACTTGCTTGGGTTTGTGTGATAGCAGGAGCTATTTAGAGGAGGCCTTAGGGGCATATGTGGGCGGGGCGGACAGGATTGGAGGCGGCGCCTAGGGCTTAGGAAGGGCGGGGCCAATGAGTACGGGGCGGAGCCTCGGAGCTCGGAGGGGAGGGGCTTGCGCGCGCGCGCTCGCCGCCGGCGCGCCCCCTCTCGGCCGCCATGTTGGCTGGCGTGTGGGTGTCAAACGCTGCACGGGCTCGGGTCGCTCCCGCCTCTCCAGCGTTGCCGGCGGCTGCAGCCTTGCACTCGCGCGGGCCGGGAACGGAGGTGAGCCGAGACTCGCGGGGCCTGGGGGAGGGGGTAGCTCGGGAGCCGGGGTGGGGCGGGGCGCGGACCTTCCTTCCCTCCAGTGCGTGGACGCCCCTAGAGCACCGGCTTCCCCGTCGCCGGCCGGGGCGTGCACCGTGCGGCCAGCCGGACCCCACCCGACTGGACTGCTCCACCAGGCTCCGCCCCACCTGAGCCCGCTCTGGGCTGGGAGGACGTCAGCCTCTCTCCCGGCTTGGCCGCCTGTCCTTGCCTCACACCTCAGCTCCGGAGCCTTCAGTTTGGGGCAACCCCGCCCCTCCCCAGAGTGTGATCGTCCCCCGGCTCTCCCCTCGCCCGGGACCGGCCTCCTTCAGGGGGTCGAGGGAGGGGTCCCCTTATCCACGTCCTTCTCACCCCGGGGACTGGGTTCCCCTACCCGGCCCCCACTCCACAGCACAGCGGGGACGGGGGCGGCGGAGCCAGGCTCCAGCTGCCTTTTGTTCCGCGTGGGATGGCAGAGACCCGGCGGCCCTGTTGGGCGAGTCCGGGTGGGCGAACCGCGCGTGGGGCCGGCCTCTTCCGGGAGACCCTCGTTCTCCTGTGTGCCGGCTCCCTCGGAGCGCGAGCCGAGCGCGTTGGGAGAGGCAGGCCATTCCTAGAGGAGTCCCGGCCAACAGGTTTTTGTTTGCAACCTGAAGTTGGCCCAGTGGCTTTGCAGGGGGGCCGGCCGCCGGAGCTCCCTAGAAACCCCAGCGCGGAAGGTGTAAGTCCTTTCCTCCGTCTCGGCCCTCAGTCTCCCGGCGGCCTCTTCACTTTAGTACTGCCTTGGGGCGCATTTGAAGTCTGTTTCAGAAAGGATAGGGTTTAACCATTCCTATGATTTTGACAAGGGGAACTGAGGCCCAAAGGTGCGTTAGTTTGCCCAAGGTCATCCAGTGAGGGGTGTCAGTGTCACAGATGGAAGTCCCATCTCCAGGACACTCCACAGCACTGAAGAATTTCTTTAAAGATACGATGAGAATTCCTCCAAATTGCTTGCCTGTTATTTTTAACATTCACACAAGAAAATGGGCAGGGAAAGATGAGGAAGACGTGTGAATTCTTTTGCACACTGGAGAAAATACCCTGTGAAATGATTAAGTAAGGTGAATGTCTGTGATCGACGTCCCCATTATTATGTAATATAATGAAGACTTAGCAGGAACTTTGTGGTCTTGTAACTCTGGATAGTGATAGCGGTAGATTCTGGATCCACAAGGCAGTGATAAGCTGTGCGGTAGATTCTGGATCTACAAGGCAGTGATAGGCTGTGCGTTGGTAATTAAGCTTTCCATCTATATTTCCTTGGTAATGAAGCTCTCATCTGTATTTAAATGAGCAGGGGAGGAACTGCGGTTTGCTTCTGAAGGGTGTTTGTGACTAATGATTGTTAGGGAAGCACCTGTAGGTCTCATCTTTTATTTGTATGTTTGCTTTTGTTATATTTTGTGACAGGGTCTCCCTAGATAGTCCAGTCTGGCCTTGAACCCGCAGAGACCCACCTGCCTCTGTCTCCTGGGTGGAGGGATTAAAGGTGTGGGCCACACCCAGGCTGCTTTTACGTCTTTAAAGTTTGTTTTCCTAGCTTTAAAATTAGGCTAATTATCTGTAACTGTCTGACTGGACTCTTGTTTTGTAAACAAGAGTTGCAAAGTACTATACCACATAGGCTGCTGGATCAGGAGCAACTTTGAGTCATTTTGTGGTGTATTTGGATTTCTGAGCCCTGAGATGGAAGGATGGGGTGGGGAGATCTTTTGAGATCTCTCTCTTCCCTGAAGGGTATGTGTTGCCAAACGTCTGAGTTACAAAGAAATGTGAAACTTAAACAAAAAATTGTGTGTGTGTGTGTGTGTGTGTGTGTGTGCGCGCGCGCGCGCGCGCGCGCGCGTGCGCGCGCACCTGTTGAGTGTAGGTGCCCCCTGAGTGCAGAAGAGGCTGTCGGATCCCCTGGAGCTAGAATTACATTTGGTTGTGAGCTGTATCTCTGGTTCTTTGAAAAATACTATATGTGTTCTTAACCGTTGAGCAGTCTTTCCAGCCCATATATTTGGAAGTTTGAAGCAACTATACCTGGCATGGTGTTTAGAGTCTTAAAAAATGGCCCATCCTTTGTAGAAACCCTCTGTTGAAATATGGCTGCCTCTTAGGTAATCTTTCATCATGAGGAGTGGATTTCCCAAGAGTGGAGATTCTGATAAGAGTCCTGTGAAAGTAGTTGAAAAGTTTTGGAGAATCTGATTTATTTGAATGGCTTGTTTTTCTGGAAATTAAAGGAACTTTGTGGTAATTTTCAGTTCCTTGTGGACTAAAGCATGAAAAGAATGAATTTCATTCAACTGCACACTGGTGGTGGTAGAGCTTCCTGTCTTGTTGATAGGGTGTGATTGACTCGCATGAGCCCCAGCTGACCCTGAGTGCCAAATTCGGAGCATGTTTTCCCCCCCAAAGGGTCTCACTGTGTAATCCAGGTTGGCCTGGAATTTAATTCTCCTGCTTCACCCTTCGCCATTGATGGGCTACCATGCTTGGCCCTTGGTCTGCTGGTCTTTGAACTTAAGTGTATTTGGGTTTAAGCAAACTTCTCTGTCAAGCCTTGGCCAGCTACCAATGTTTGGGCCCTTCTTCCTCTACTCTCCCAGCCTCCCCACCACACACAGTCTGTGAGAGTACTCTGGGCATTTTGAGACTGTGATATCTTTGAGGCTAGTAGTTACCCTGTCTTTCTTTACTTTTCCAAGGCCCAGTTAAGTCTGTGACATACAATAGTGTTCAGTAAAGGTCTTTAATAAGTAGTCCTTCGGCCAGGACAAAGTTTTTATGATTCAGTACCACAGGCTCCACTGTTTGGCCTTGCTCTGCATAAACCACTGCTGTTGGCCCAGCTGTATCATGAAACGACTGTACAGCTCATTTCTTTTTTCTTTGTTTTCCCCTGCAGTGTTGGGAATTGAACTTAAGGCCTTACACATGCCAGACAAAGTACTCTGCCACTGAGTTATATTCCCAGCCCTCCAGCTGATTGAGTTTTTGAAAATTGATAAACTTGCTGATAAGTTAGTCAGTGGATATGTAGCTTTGGCTGGCCTGGAATGCAATATGTAAACCGGGTTGGCTTGGTGCTGGGATTAAAGACATTTGCCACCATGACCAGCTTTCTTAGTTTAAAAAGAGAGATTTATTTCATTGTTTATTATGTTATTACTTGTGTGTGTTTCTATGTGCATGTGGGTGCAGTGCTCTCAGAGGCTAGAGGGAGTGTGGGATACTCTGGAGCTGGAGTAAGGGGCAGCCATGAGCTTCTGGACATGGGTACTAGGAACTGGTCTTGGATCCTCTGAAAGAGCAACACATGCTCTTAATTTAGCCATATCCTCAACCCCCAAGAACGGGGACTTGGTCTCTATGTAGCCCTCAGGCTGGCCCTGAACTCACAGATCTACCTGGCTCTGCCTCCCAAGTACGGAGATTAAAGGTATGTGCCACCATGCCTGGCCTAGAATTTTCTGTCTTAGTTTGTTTATAGTGCCTAAAAATAGAAACTTAGAAAAGCAAGTATAGAGAAACAAATGTCTGCAGTTAAGTGTGTATCCAGCCACTTTATCTAAAGGTATGTTTGACCATACCTGTTTTCAGTCTGATTGAGGAAGCTCAGTCCTAAAGTCTTGAATAGCCACTTTCATCAGAGTTTAGGACTGGGATTAACACCTCTGTGTCAGTGGAAACCCTGAGATCTACTAGGTTAAGCTGCAGGACTCAGGTAGTTGGTATTCACACTGGTTTGTGAGTCCCAGTCCTGGGTTCCATTTACTCTAGCTGCTCTAGTAAAACATCCTGTAGAGGAGGTTACCTTCCTGATTCCTTGAAAGGCTGAGAATTGTGAATGAGTTAAAAGTTCCTGGCTTTCTTTCTCCAAACCTTAGGATCTGTGGAAGTACTGTGATTTAAATGTCAGTATTTGATGGGCTACTTTATATGATAGATGTTTTATTTAGGTTTGATTTTAAAAAAAAAAAGCATGCTTTTTTTGAGCCAGGTCTCTACTTCCCTAGAGTGCATTGGATTCTTCTGGTGACTCTCCCAGCACTGTTGGGTATTAGATTGGGCTTTGTTCCTGGGTTTGGAAAGGCCTTTTCCTGATTCCTCTTCCTGTGGATCTTAGTCCAGGCAGTGTGCATTTAAGGGTGTTCTAAAGAGAGAACAGGTAACTCAAGCTCTCTTTCTCTGTTCAAAGCAGTGCAAGGAGCTGGTCCTTAGAGACTCTAGCTTTTGGTCATGGAACTCAGCTGACAAATGGAATTGGGAGAAACAAGCTCTTCCTGAGGGATGGCTGGCCATCTAGGGCTAATGCATGATGTGAATTTAAAAGCATTTATAATTAATCACTGTTGAATGCAGGCTGCATCCTTTTCTGCTCTCACCCTTCTTTGGTAATGTCATTGTCACATTGCTCTCATAGTGGCTGAGAGAACCTAATGGCATAATTTGGCTGCCACAGCCTGGTGGCAGATTGCTTTGAAGTTGGGCATGGGGGTCTAGTGGGCCTTCTGGCTGGTTGGGGTAGGGCCTGTTATTGAGCTTTGATTTGCTCTACCCCTAAAGTGAGACCAACAAGGAATACTTCATGGAAAAGATGCTCATCGACTCTCTAATTTGCTGTGCATCAGGATTCCCTAGAGGATTGGTTTCAGCTGGTTGCCAGACTCCACCCCAGAGTTTCCAATTCAGTAGATAAAGCCTGACAACACTTGTGTGTGTGTGTGTGTGTGTGTGTGTGTGTGTGTGTTTTCTTTTGATAGGGTCCTGTGTAGCCTAGGGTGGCTTGAATTTGCTGTGTAGTTAAGGATGACTTTGAAATTAGTCTGGAGTTAGAGGTGGTTGTGAGCTACCAGACATGGGTACTGGGATCCAAACTCAACATCCTTTGGGAGAGCATCAAGTGGTGCCCTTAACTGCTAAGGCATCTCTACAGCCTCTGTCTTGTCTTGTCTGTCTGTCTATCATCTATCTGTTTGTGTGCACATACCATAGTGTGTGTGTGTGTGTGTGTGTGTGTGTGTGTGTGTGTGTGTGTGTAGGTCAGAGGACAACTTGGGAGTCAGTTCTCTTCTACCATGTGGGTTCCAGGGCTCCAACTCAGGTTGTCAGGCTTGGTGGCAAGTGTCTTTACCTCCTGAGTCATCTCGTTAGCTCAGAGAATGTACATTTTTAACCAGTTTTATATGTTACTGATGCTGGCAGTTTGGGACTAGTCTTTGGAATCCTGGCCTGAGGACTCAGAGAGAAGGCGTGTGAGGTGTCTAGCACCAGCTGGCGGTGCAGAGGAAACTCAGAATGTTTCTAAATATTGCTCTGAAGATGGCGGTGTGGTATTTGGAAAGGAATTTGGGTTCACTGAGCACTGTTCTTTGTTTTTTCTGATTATGATTTGGACTATGGTCACAGGCATTTTTTTTAATGTGAGTTAGTTGGATCATTTTCTTTAAAAAGACAGTTATGTGAGATGGCGGTAAATCCCAGATCCTGTTGGAAAAGCAGGTTCACCATCCCTACATGGCTGGCATGGTGCTGTTTAGGCCTTTTAGGAATGCACCTTGGAGAGGTTGTGGTTGGTCTTTGTGAGCAGAAGCCCTCAGGGTCATTAACCATCAGTCCCGGTGTTAATGAAAGAGAGTCACTTCTCAATTCAGATTGATTTAATATTCTTTGGTGTTTAGAGTTTGAGGGGAAAAAATCATTTTTCCTCCTATTACCATTTCTCTTGCATTTTGAAAAAAAAAAAAAAAACTATGACTCAGAAGGGTTTGGCAACCTGTACCAGGCCTCTCAGTGAGTGGTATTTTGTTGTGTGTGTGGAGTGTGTATTGTCTATGATGTGTGTGTGTGTGTGGGGTGACTGTGGTATGTGTGGTGGTGTGGTGTGGTACATGTATGTGATATATTCCTGGGAGTGCATATAGAGGCCACCGCAGGACTTTTCAAGTGTCTCTTGCTCTACACCTTGTCTTGAGAAAGAGTCTTTGAACTGAACTCACAGCTTATCATTTTGGCTGGGCTGGCTGGCCAGGGAGTTCTTGGGATCTGCCTGTCTTCTCCCACCCGTGCTGGGGTTCCAGGCATGTGCTGCTGTGCTCAGTTTTTTACATGGCTTCTGGGATTCGAGTTCTCATGCTAGCAGGAGCTTGTGTTCTTACCCACTGAGCCATCCCTCCAGCGACTATCTTACAGCCACTTGAGTCCAACTGAGAACCATATTGTTTGCTCTCCCTCACCCTGAGGTGTGCTGTGTGTTTCTGTGGCCTGGCTGTCCCCTCATAGCAGTCCTAAGAGTGGCTTTTCACGGATTAAGTGCTCTCAGTCTGGGAGAGGGAGCTTGGCAATGTGCTTGAATTCAGTCTGACACTAGTCTGATTTTGAAATTTTATGAAGTCATTTCTATGACAGTAGCTCACCTCATCAGGAAAACAAACAAGCAAACAAAAAAAAAACCTGTGCTACGTCTGAGTACCTACCAGGTGGAGCAGAGCTATGAATATTTGAAAGTTTGTGACAGTAGGCAGGATTTTTGAGGTTGGGGGTCAGATTGATGAGTGTAAATGATATGTTTTTTGCTGACACACTTCGTCTGACCAGGAGGACAAAGTTAACATTTGTGAGAAAGTTGGAAGACAGCTGTCTGTGAACTGTGGCTTTTATTTTTGTCAGGAGGCTAAGACTATAGAATAAGGGGCTGGAGAGATGGCTCAGTGGTTAAGAGCACTGACTTCTCTTCAAGAGGACCTGGGTTCAATTCCCAGCACCCACATGGCAGCTCACAACTGTCTGTAACTCCTCTTCCAGGGTATCCAACATCCTCACACATATCCTCATACATGCAGGCAAAACATCAATGAACATAAAATAAAAATAAATTGTTATTTTTAAAGATTTTTATTTATTTATTTATTATGTATACAGTATCCTACCTGCATGTACACCTGCAGACCAGAAGAGGACACCAGATCTAATTATAGATTGTTGTGAACCACCACATGGTTGCTGGGAATTGAACTCAGGACCTCTGGAAGAGCAGCCAGTGCTTTTTTAATCTCTGAGCCATTTCTCTAGCCCCCAGATAAATTAATTTAAAAAAAAAGAATATAGAATAAAAAAATCTAGAAGTGTCAGAGAGAAGGTAGGGTTGAGCTGGACCTTGAAGGACAAGGAACATTATGGAGTAAATAGGAAGGCATTTCCCATGGGGGCAGCAGGATTGGATTCCTGAGGTGAGGTTGGGTGTGGTGCCCTGTGTATGCATCTTGGTTGGTTGTGTGCTCTGTTACATCTGTGTTGCTGTGGAAGGAGGGCGCTTTGTGGCTAAAGAGTTTGGATTTGATGTCCCAGGAGATCTTATTCCTGGTACACCTACAAGTCATGAAGTCTGGGAAGCTTTTTTCTCTCTCTTTAAAAAATGTATCTGATGGGGCTTCTTTGCAGACCAATCATGGAGGGACCATTGATTTTTAGAAGTGCTCGGACAGTTCTAATTGTGTGGATAGAGAGCTGAGCTCTGTGTTCAGGGCATCCTCTGGGAGTATCAGGGCCTGGGAGATTCCAGGAAGTGGGAGCTAGAGAGAAGAGGAAGCCTATGTGTTAAAGGAGGTGTGAGTAGTGAGCCCTGAGCTCTCTTAGTCCCTGGGAATGGGCTACAGAGAGGTGGTGGGGCAGATGGAGAAAGGAAGATGGTCTCTACCTCGGAGAAGTGGGTAGTTTAGCAAAGGGTAAAGAAAGTAAGTGCCAGAGGAGGGAGAGGGTGTGATCTGTTGTGTAATCCTTAACACCCAGCCCCAGGCAAGGAGCAGGTAGAGCAGGTTCTTATCTCCCCATCAAGGGTTCTTTCTCATACTCCAGATTTTTTTTAAACGATTTCAGCAGGCAATATTTGCAAAATTTGTTATTTTATATTATGGGTGTTTTGCCTGCTTCCATATTTATGTACCATGTGCCTGCCTGGTGCCACTGGAGGCCAGAAGCGGTCGTCAGATCCCTCGAGCTGTAGCTAGAAGTTGTTAGCTGTCATGTGAGTGGTGGGATTGAACCTGGGTCCCCTGGAAGAGCAGCCAGTTCTCTTAATCACTGAGCCACCTCTCCAGGCCCAATATTTGCAAAATGTAAACTGCAATTCTTTTAGTCTACCCCCCACCCCCCACCCCACCCTCCTCGCTTTTTTTGAGATAAAGCCTTACTATACATAGCTTAGATTGGCCTAAAACTTGTGAACTTGTGATCCTCTTGCTTCAGCCTTGAAAGTGCAGGGTTTAGAGGTGTGTGCTATCATTCTCAGCAAAATCACATATATTTTTAAAATTTATGTGCATTGGTGTTTTTGCCTGCATGTGTGTCTGTATGAGGGTGTTAGGTACCCTTAGAACTGGAGTTACAGACAGTTGTGAGCTGCTGTGCGGGTGCTGGGAATTGAACCCTGGTCCTCTGGAAGAGTGGCCAGTGCTCTTAACCTCTGAGCCATCTCTCCAGCTTCCAACCATATATTTTTAAAAGTAAGTTTGGCCGGGCGTTGGTGGCGCACGCCTTTAATCCCAGCACTCGGGAGGCAGAGCCAGGCGGATCTCTGTGAGTTCGAGGCCAGCCTGGGCTACCAAGTGAGCTCCAGGAAAGGCGCAAAGCTCCACAGAGAAACTCTGTCTCGAAAAACCAAAAAAAAAAAAAAAAAAAAAAAGTAAGTTTGTTCAAGACAGTTGTGCTAAAGAGTTCATAACTTTGACATTTAAAGTTACTAGTCAAAAATAACAAGTTTTTACCTAATGTATTTAATGAATGTCATATCACTTATGATGTTTTGGACAAAAAGATAGTTCAATTTATGCCCCTATTTGATGCTTATTACATACACACAGGTACTATGTTTCCTGGTCTGGGATACATGACTGAGTGACTCAAATTTAAGTCCCTGCCTCCATATCTTTGGATCTAAGATGTTGGCTCCTGACAGAGTGAGAAGTAATGTTGACTCTGGGCATATCAGCAGGTAGAAGAGTAAAAAGTGGTGTTAGTTATTGGTGGAATCCGAGGGTCAGAGAAGGCGTCAGAGGAAGCCATCTGGAAGTTGAATCTTGAAAGTATGGAGTTATGGGGAGAGAGGAGAGGAGCAGAGCCCGTGGTGCTGTGTTGTGCAGAGGGCTGGTGACCTGGTGTCCAGTTGTGGAGAATGGAAGAGGAAGGCCTAGGCAGGCCTGGCAAAAACTGGATGAGATTGGACTGGTATGGTTTTCAGTCTTTGGGTGTGGTGAGTGGGCAGTGCTGTAGGCCCTCCACCCCATTCCTTACCCGAACAGCCCTCTCTGCTGAAAGCAATGGAGCTTATTTGAAACGGGTTGCTGTGTTGTTAAGATCAGCCAGAGTGCCATCTTTTTACAGGTGTTGGGGAGCCAGGGACCCAAGGACCTGACAGTGGCACTCTGTTCAGTGGCGGTGAGAAGGGTGGGGCTGAAAGAGTTCCTGTCCCACCCTGTTTTCCAGGCCAGTTTCCCATGGCCAAAATGGTAGTTTTATCATAGGCTGGTGCTGACGTGACATGAATGGTCCTTTGGGACTAGAATGCCTGCTGGAGAATTTTATGGCCATGTGGTGAAGATAAGGAACTTTCTGGTAAGCTTGAGACAAGTGTCAGAGAGATACTATCCCTGACTGGGTACAGGGTATCAGGGAGATGAGATGATCCTGGCCTGCAGTTCTTGGTATGGACAAGAGGAAAGCTGTTGGGGAGGACTGAACCACAGGATGATCTGGCTTGACTCTATGTATGGTGTTTTTTTTGGGTGCTACCTCAGTTTGTTGGCTGTCTTGGGGGTTTAGGCCACAGTGTTGATGGTCCTGATGTGAACTGGGCAGCCAAGGAGGAGAACCCACTTCCTTCCCTTTACTGGCTTTTTAGACCTTCCATATTTCTTTGCTCATGGCCTGATCTCAGCCAGCTGTGATTGTTCTGACCATCTCACAGCATCAGTGTGACATTGTCTCACCTGCCTCCCACCTCCACTCTAAAGGACCCTTGTGTTTCTATTTGACCCACTGGGTGATTCAGTGTCTTTCCCTGTCTAGAGTTAGGGGAGAATGCTGCTTCTTTGCCCTGTAATCTAGCATGCTCACAGGTTCTTGGACTAGGCTGTGGATGTCTTTGGGATTAGACCTTTGGGAGGCCATTCATTGTCCACTATACTTGCCAACATCAAAATCAGATCCTGTGCAGCTTTCCACACTTGCAGCCTCATGGACAAATCAGAACACTTAGCAGTTGGAGGCTGCACTGTTGCTTGGCAACAATGGGTCAGAGCCAGTGTGGGCGCCATCTCTAGATGGGGCTTGTGAGTGCCAGTTCTCTATAGGCCCCAGCTCTCCCATGGTGCCCACTCATTTTCTTTCTCTGCTTGTTCTCCCACTCTGGGAACACAAGGACTTATCAGGTCCAGTTATGACA
>CABHPH010135442.1:5312-31917 GCA_902168325.1 Peromyscus nudipes
GTGTGTGTGTGTGTGTGTGTGTGTGTGTGTGTGTGTGTGTGTGTGTGGTGTGTGTGAAAATTTTTCCTTCTGGTCCTCCCTGCTTCTTGTGGATATCTCAGACTAAATCACATGCTAAGGAGTGTCCCACCGACCCTGAAAGAACATAACATCGAGAATTTTCCTTTGTTTGGGAAGTGTCTCTGAAGACTCTCCCCTGGGCTTCCTCCTGTCATCCTATCTGTGGTGTCTGTCTCACTTTTACTTCCTGCTGTCCCTCTTAATGGTGATCCTCTTCAGGTTTTAAGGGAAGTTTCTTCCTTTCCAGGTCCCATCATGTTGCTTCTGATAGGATGTGCTCTCTTACCTTAAGGTCTGATCATGAGAGGCAAGGCCCTCTCTCCTAATAAAGCTCATTCCTGAAGAATAATTTTGTGTCAGCTCCTTTCCTCAACCAACCAACCAACCAACCAACCAACCAACCAACCAACCAACCAACCAACCAACCAACCATTAGATCTCAAACCCAAGACAAATGGTTAACTGAGGTGTCTATTTGCCACATATCAAAGATGACACTGGCCAGTTCTCCCCGCATCCCTCAGTACCTGTGGCTCCTCCCTGTTCTCCCAGCATCCCTCAGTACCTGTGGCTCCTCCCAGTTCTCCCAGCTTCATTTAAGTCATGTGAGTCAGGTCCTCCCAGCTCTTCTCACCCTGCACCCTACCTTAAACCTCACCCTCCCAGGGTCTGGCCTCTGCTTCCCTTCCCTCACCCCATTCTCTATAACTCAACCATTTTGGCTACACCAGTCTCTTGGCCTCCTGACCCCAGGTGCCTTTTGGTCCATGGCTCCCCTCTGGCTCTCCACCCCCTACTCCTCTCATAGTCCAGTTTAGTCTGCCAGCCATGTTCAGTCTGGACTCTTCTCTCTGCCTGCTTTCTCCCTGATAATCTACAATAAAAATCTTCTCCATACTTAGAAGTAGTCATGTCTTCTTTTTGTTTCATTTTTTTTCACCAACCAACAGACCAACCAACCAACCGACCAACCAACCAACCAACCAACCAGCCAACCAGCCAACCACATACTTCAGCTTAATCACCAAAGCTCAACTTCGGTTCACTGCAGGTGACTCTGTAACCAATTAACCAATCAAATTGTCACAATATCACACTTCTGTTTTCCACAGAGGCTGTCAGATCGCGTTGTTGGGGCAGTTCTCAGAACCTCTCAAAGTTCTGAGGGCTAGCTAATTCATTCCTGTGTTCTTTTTTTTTTTTTTTTTGATTTTTCGAGACAGGGTTTCTCCGTGTAGCTTTGCGCCTTTCCTGGAGCTCACTTGGTAGCCCAGGCTGGCCTCGAACTCACAGAGATCCGCCTGGCTCTGCCTCCCAAGTGCTGGGATTAAAGGCGTGCGCCACCAACGCCCGGCTCCTGTGTTCTTTTTATAATTGCTCAAATATACTTCACTGTATTTAACTGTCCTGAGGAATTTTCCCTCAGCATCAGTTTCCGGGGGCTGCTGTTAGAAAGCACCACAGGCCAGGTGGCTGAGAACAATTGTCATCTGTTGTCTCAAAGTTCTTGAGGCTGAGAGGCTAGAATCAAGGTGTGGGTAAGGCCACGTTCCCCCTGGAATCTGCAGGGGAAGAGTCTTCTTGGCTTCTTGCTACCTGCCTTCTGAAGTGTGGTGAAGACTGGGGTGGCTTGACTTGTAAACACGTCACTGTGACCCTCCACCTTCCCATGACCCTCTCTTCTGCCTCTGTGTATCTACCTGTGTGTGCAAATTTCCTCTTTTTATAAGAACACCAGCTGTATAATATTAGGGCCCACTCAACGAGCCTATTTTAAATCGATAGTATCTGTAGAGAATACGTTCAGTGAAGGTCACTCACAGTCGGAGGTACTGGGGTCTTAGGGCTGCAACACATCTGCTGGGGTTATAATTCAACCTATAACTGGGTGCTGAGGTTGGGGGTTGTTGCTGTGTTCTTCTGTGCCTCTAGAACTGGGAGGGTCTCATGGTGCTGCCTGCTTCAGTCACCTCCATCTTTAGACAATTGTTTAATAGGATGCCATTCTAAAAGGTCTGCCTGCGCTGGGCATAGTGGCTTGCATCTGTAATCCCAGCACTCAGCAGGCTGAGGCAGGAGGATTCCGAGTTTCAGGGGAGACTGGGCCATATAGCAGAGACTCTGTCTCAAACAACAACAACATCAAAGTAAAGAAACAGAAACCTGCCCAGTGGCCCCACCACTGCGATTTCTGTCGCTATGAGTCCCAGGTGTTGCAAGAGGCTGGGGCTCTTCCCTCTCAGTAAATGTGTGTGAAGGCTTAGAAAGACTGAAGATGTCCCAAGGGCTCTTCAGGTTCTTGGCACTATTTTTAAATAGCAGCGTGGGGGTAGGCTGTGAGTTCCAGGGTCCCAGTGTGGCTGTGACAGCGGCAGGATGTACCTCCTCCACAGGACCCTTTATCAACTTCCCTCATCGATGTCAGCTCACCTTGGACTTCTGCCCTTCCGAGAAACCGACTCAGGATCCTGGGCTCACCATGTGGCCCTGTGAAACAAAGAGAAAGTCACTTGTGTATCTCTGTGTGGGTACCATGAATGAGTGCCCTTCATTCCCATGAGTGAGAAGGACTTGTGTGATATGACATCAATTTCCTGGACGAAGCCAGATCCCACCTCAATGCTTTTGCGTGTGATTCTTCCACCTAGAACATGCGTGCTAAGAAAAGCCCTGAGGTAAGAAAAGCCCTGAGGTCTTAGCCTTTTCTTAGGAATAAACACATATGCATAAAAAAAACCCCTCTCCTCTCTTCAGTTTAGTGGGGTGTGTAGAAGCTGTCTTCTTACACTTATTAGAACCTGTTAATACCCAGTGACGTCAGACTTCATAACTGAATATTTGTTTTTACTTTATGTGTACGGGTGTTTTGACCACCTGTATGTCTGTGTACCATATATGTGTGCACAGAGACCAAGGGCCCGAAGAGGGCATGGGATCCACTGAAACCGGAGTTACAGATGAGTGTGAGCTGCCATGTGGGTGGGTGCTGGGGACAGACCTAGGGCCACTGAATCATCTCTCCATCTCCCTCTTCATTTCATTGAGACACGGTTTTATATTAGCTCAGGCTGGCTCCCTAACTAACATCCTGCCTTCTCATCACTATGTAGATCGATGCTGTCTGTGCCTTTTCCTTCTCAGCCCTGCTTTTCCCATCATCAGAACTCTGGATTTCACAGTCTAGGCAATCTTGAACCTGCTTGTTCTTCTATTCTTCCCAAATGGGCTCCTTGGTTTTGCAACTCCGGGTGTGGCATTTCCTGTGAGGAATGCAGCTTTCTTCATCTTCGCTGAGAATGTTCCCAGCCTGACCATCTTCTCTGTATCCTCCCAGAGGCTGCCTGACCTTTATGGCCGTGGAAGCCCTTCCTCGTCTGTTTTGATTCAGGGTTACAGAGAACTAACTCATTTCTTTGAAGATAGAGTCGTGTTCCTGTTCTCGCTCGCCTTCTTGCTTTGGGGTGATTTCTCAGATAAAAGAGAAACTGGCCTCTTCAAATCACACTTTTAAAACCAGAAGTGCCCAGAAATGCTTTGCATATCCTAAGCATGACTTTCAATTCTGGTCTTTTGAGTGTCATTTTTAAGTCCTAATTAGGGAACTGAATGCACATTTAAAGTCAATCTCTTCTGGCGCTACCAATGCAAACAAGTCAATGAAAGTGAGACTCAGTCACCCATGGATGGCCAAGCTTGCATGTTGTGGAGGCAATGACAGCCCAGCCCAGTGTGTTCCTCTGCCTGGCAGCTGAAGAGGTCACGCATTTCATATGCCTCCAGGAAGCAAAAATGTAAGAATGAAGAAAAATACTGTAACACCATTTTGGCTTGACTACAGCAGACTGGTGAAGTACTGTGGATCAGATAGTTTTAAATGTCACCTTGACACAATCTAGAGTCTCCTGAGAAGGGTCGCAGTGAGGGATTGTCTAGATTAGGTTGGTTTATGGCCACGTCTATGAGAAGTTTTCTTAATTGAGTTAACTGAGGTATGAAAGACCCACCATGAATCATTTCCTGGGCTGGGCCTTGGACTGAATAAAGAGGAGAGAGCCAACTGAGAGTAAGAATTCATGCATGAGCATGCAGGCATATTCTCTCTCTCTCTCTCTCTCTCTCTCTCTCTCTCTCTCTCTCTCTCTCTCTCAACTTGGATTCGACTAGACTTGCTTCAAGCTCTCTCTGCATTGACTTCTCTGTTGCGATAGACTGTAGTCTGGAATTGTGAGCCACATAAATGACTTTCTTTTCTAAAGTGCTCTAGTTGGGGGCCTCTTGTCACGGTCACTGGAAAGGAAACCAAGATGAGCATCCATTTTTTGCAAGGACAGATGACATTTTAAAACAAATGGAGGAACTGTCTTTTTGCTTTGTGTTGTTATAACAGAACCCCTGAGACTGAATACATTTTCATAAAATAAATAATTTTACTTAGCTCACAGCTTTGGGGGTTAGAACTCCAACACTGGTTGGCTCATCTGTTTGGCCTCTGACTATGTCACAGCCACGCTGGCTGGCCTCACATTACATAGAGGAGGCTCGTGCCAGAGCGCTGAGCGCCATGTATTGAAGAGGAAGGTGCCTGTGAGAGAGATCACGTGGCAGAGGACCATGAGAGAGGGCAAGGAGAGCAAGGCAAAGTTACTTGGTAACAAGTCACTCTCACTGTGACTAACGGAGTCCCAAGAGAGTTACCACACTCTCCAGAGACCTAACTCACTTGGTCAGAACACTAGTCCTTTAAGTCACATTCGTCACCATTCAACAAGTCAAATCATAACAGGAATCAAAGAGCAAATAGCCCAACTAGGGAGAAGAATAGCAGCCGATGGTCTCTTAAAGTCACCTGCTCCCAACACCGCTCATTGAGGACTAAGCTGCAGCATGCTTGGTTTACATTAAGTGTTTTTTTTTATTATTATTATTACCTGGAAGAGTTGACCAACACAAAATGAACTCTACGGTATTTTTGAGGACCTTTTTGTTTCATTTTACTTCGTTTTCGCTTTATAGGTCTTTAGTGAGTTTGTTTTGATTTTCTCTTTTGTGCTTTTGTGGGTTGTTTTTGTTTTTGTTTTTCTTTCTTTTAGGAGAGAGAGAAAGCATGAGGTTGGGTGGATAGGGAGTGGGGAGGATATGGGAGAGAGTTGGGGGAGGGGGACACATGATCAAAATATATTGCATAATTTTTTCAACAAAATTTTATTATGATTATTATTATTATTATTTTATTTGTTAGGAGAATGAATGGAGGTAGGCAATGAACAACTATCAAGAGATCTAATAATAGCCCAAGATAACTGGACTTGTGACATTACAGCTCTCTACAACCAGAGACGTTCTTCTCGTCAGTCTTGTATATTCTTTACCACAGGAGCTCCGCCATGCCCCACCATGTCCCTGTTCCCACCAGGAACTTCCGAAAAGATTCTCTTTCAAGGCAGTCCTACATGGCTGTTGGCAGCAGGCTTCAGTTCTTCACCCTGTAGGACTCTTCACAGATGGCTCCAGGGTGCTCATAACAAGGCAGCATGTGTCACAGGTCATCTTCTGATAAGATATCAGCCATGTTGGATGAGGAGGACACACTTCTCCAGTATGAATTCCTGTTCACTAATTATGTCCAAATAAAGTCACATCCTACAGATGTGGGGGTATTGTGTTCCCCAAAAATATTGTGTATGCTAATAAACTTATCTGGGGTCAGAGAACAGGACAGCCACAATATTAAACATAGAGGTTAGGCAGTGGTAGGATACGCCTTTAATCCTAGCATTCCAGAGGCAGAAATTCTTGTGTTCAAGGATACACCCAAGCATGGTGACCCACGCCTTTAATCCCAGAAAGTCAGCCTTTAATCCCAGGGAGTGGTGGTAGAAAGCAGAAAGGTATATAAGGCGTGAGGACCAGAAACTAGAAGCATTTGACCTGGAGAAGCGGCCTGGAGAAGCATGTGGCTGGTTGAGCTTTCAGGCTTCTAGCAGCAGTTCAGCTGAGACCCATTCTGGATGAGGGCTCGGGGCATCCAGTCTGAGGAAACAAGACCAGCTGAGGACCCAGCGAGGTGAGATAGCTGTGGCTTATTCTGTCTCTCTGACCTTCCAGTGTTCACCCCAATAACTGGCTCAAGTTTGATTTTATTAATAAGACCTTCTAAGATTCATGCTACAAATTCCTGTTCACTAATTATGTCCAAATAAAGTCACATCCTACAGAAGGAATCAGAAATCAACTAATCATTTTTGGAGAACACAGTTCAGCTGAACACTAGAGAAGGGTCTAGAGCAGGCTCTGGATTGGGCAAGGCTTCCTTGAGTCTAAAGTCCCTGCATGAACTCAGATGGGTATGTAACGATGTCACCCAGCCGTCAAAGAGAACTGGGCTGGTGGGGTGGACGACCCCAGCCTGTTTGAGAGAAGAGACTTCAGGGACCTGGTGCTCAAGTGTTGCCTGTCCCCCAAGGGTTCATGTGTTGCAAGCTTGGTCCCCAGGGTGGCGATGTTAAGAGGTGGCGACATCTGTAAGAGGCCAGGTCTAGTGACAAGTCCTAAGGTCACCTGGGGACATTACCTTAGAAGAGATTGTGGGACTCTAGTCTCTGTGGAGTCATCTTGGGAGATATGATCTCCCCTCTCACGGATGCTCTGCCACTGTGATGTGATCTATCATGAGGTCCTCCCAGAGCCCATCCGGGGAAGGTACTCTGTCCTTGAGCCTCCAGAGCTGTAGCTAAAGAATCCTCTTTTCTTTATAAAGTCGCCTAGCCTCAGGTGTTCATTATAGTGATGGGAAATAGACTAATATACGCAAAGTGAACCAAAACAATAATGAAACAGTGACTGGGAAGGTGGTACTTGGGACATGCCAAGAGCAAAGTGCGCACGTTTAGATTCCTAGATACTCTTCTTAGTTGGGATGGTGAAATAGCTCAAAAATTGTCACTAGCTGAGATAGTCTGGGAAAAGGCATCTTGGGGCACCTCAGGTATTTTTGTATATGCTACTATAGGAACAGACTTCCATAAGCATGTTCTTAGAAACATCTGGAAATGGAGAGTGTGCAGAAACACTGACCTCAGGAGATGATCAAGCAAACGCTGTTTCTCTGGTGAAGGCAAATACGGCAGCTATGTGCCTAGCACAGAGGTCCTCTGTTTGTTCTTACTACCTTGCCCTTCCTCCAGGGGCTTAAACCGTTGGGGGCGCGATGTTTGGCTTTAGTGGCGGTTCCTGAGCCTCACATTCCTCTTTGCAATACTCCCTCTCTCGTCCAACAGCCACAGTTCGTTCCAGTGGCTGATTTATTTTAAATCGTCACTCTGCATCTTCAGGGTGACCGCTGCTGAGTGACAGTCATCTGCGACTGAAGGCAGGTGCCGTCACGTAATGTAGGCAGCCTTGGAGGTCGCTGCTCCTGGGCTTTATAAGCGTTCTAAAACTCATCCCGTCTTTCCTTAAAATCTATATTGTTTATTTTTTTTTAGAACTTCTTACACTGTCTTTACACCATTTCTAGTCCTTCCTTGTCTCCTTCTAACTCATCCCACATCCCTGCTCCCTTTCAAACTCATGACCTTTTTATTCTGTAATTATATATATGTATGTATGTATGTATGATTCTGTAATTATATATATGTATGTATGTATGTATATATATATCTCACACCTATTGAATCTAATTAGTGTTGCTTGTATACACATGTGTTTAGGGTAGGGTTGAGCACTACAATTACTTGAGCTTTTACTTCATGCCTTAAGATGAAATACACTGCCTTCTATTTTAGGGTATGTGTATGGTGTGTGTGAGTGTGAGTGTGTATATGTGTGTGTGTGTATGTGTGTGTGTGTGTGTGTATGCGTGTATGTTTGTGGGTGCTGGACGTGTGCATACAAATGTGTGGAGGTCAGAGGTTGACGCTGGGAGTCTTCCTCAAGTGCTGTCCCTTGAATGTATTGAGGAGAGTTTTTCACAGGAATCCAGAGCTGACTGGCTAGCCAGCTTGCTCCAGGGATCCCCAAGGACTGCCTCCTGAGTGCTCGGGATTACAGGCAGGCTGCCACGCCCACCTGGTATTCCTGTGGGTGCTAAGGAACTCAAACTTGTCTGACAAACCCTTTACCCACTGAGCCATCTCCTGGCCCCTTTGCTGCCTTTCTTAAGGACTTACCTGCCCTGGAAACTGAATGCATGTCATCTTTCATCACGTTTGCTAACTTAAACATTTTTGTCTTAGTGTGTCTTTCCCTCCAACCTAATCTTACCTTTTCCTCTCTTTCTTGTCCCTTCAATTTTATGAGGGTATTGAATTCAAAGCGAACTTATTAATAATTTATTAGTACCAAGGACAACTCATTCTACACAACGAGTTTGGCTCCTCCTCTAAATTTATTATTAAGACATGTTTCCAGCCAGGAGCCTCAGACTGATGACTGAGAGCGGTCTCCTAATTTGGGAAAGCTGTTCCTGAAATAGCGCTGGCTTCCTTGCTTGGGATGAACCACCACTGATACAAGCCTGTTTTGTTTTATTTCATTTTAAAGAGAGTTATAGGAAGGATCTCAAAAAAAAAAAAAAAAAAAAAAAAAAAAACCTTATGTGGAGTACAAGAAGGCAGACACAAAAAAGTAGATTTATGTGAAATTTCAGTTAAGTCAAAACTAGCGCATGGTGACAGAAAGCAGATTGGTTGTGGTTTGGGGCCAGGAACGGGGAGAGGGGGAGAAGGGGACTTTTTTTTAGGGTTATGGAAATGTCCTCTGTCGTGATTGTGACTGGTTACACAGGAGACAACCAGTCAAGTGCATCAGACTGTGCACTAAATTATATGTAAGTTATACTTCAGTAAAACTGATTTACAAGCCAGAATGGGGATGTCATTTGGAGCCAAGAACCGGATGGACCAGGATTCTCAAAGAAGTAGGAATAAATATATGGGCATTTTTGTTTGTTTTTTTTACTTAAAGATCTTTTCCTTAGCTATCATAAATGAATCTATTTGCTTTGTGCCTGAACGACACCTCTAGCCCTGCATTCTGCTGCAGCCGGTCCCCAGTGGGCTTAGCAAGGGCTTTAAAATAGCCTGAACTAGCTCCTTTGTCAGCCCTGCACGAGGTCCTAGCTTCAGGGGCCTGACTTTCTTTGGGTGCAGCTGTCTTCCCAGCCCCACAGGCCCCTCACCCAGGTAGGCTTTCCACCTGTGTCTTTAATTCCTTGAGCAAATGTAGCCATGGGCATGTTCTCTATACTCCTGCGTGGGTGCTATCCAAGCTCCCCATGGTCCGGGCATATGGACGCCTACAGCAGCCTTCAGGTACACCTGCTGCTCTCTGAGGCCCCGAGCTCAGTCAGGAACAGGGTAGCTGGGGCCCCCCACCCACCTGCTTTCCTTCTATACTCAGGTGGCTGCAGACAGGCTTCAAGTCCATGGATTTTGCTCCTGCCAGCTGCCTGGATGTGGGCCCAGGAGGAGCCTGACCTGCCAGTCAGCTGTCACTGGGAACTGTGACAAGAACAGAGCTGAGTCTCCCTGTAGCAACCCAAGAAAACAGAGGAAACAAACATGGATCGTGACAGACATGCAGCAAACATAAGCCCCACTGTGGGTAAGAATGTGTTTCATCTGTGCCCCCAAATAAAGGGCAAACTGAAGCTCTACTCTTAGGCTCTCAAAGGTGGAGTGCTGACAGGAAGGTGGAGAACAGGCTGAGTCTGGACGTCCATGCTTCTTTTGCCTGCTTTTAAGAGAGTATTCCCTATGTAGCCCAGGCTGGCCTTGGAGTCTCAGTCCGGCTACCTTTGCCTCCCAGCTTCTGAGGTTATGGGTGTGCTAGCTCCTTCATGCTTTCTGTTTGAACACAAACATAAGGCCAGAACTCATAATGTGCCCTTTTACGTCCCTTCTTGAGATTCTGCTGAACAACAAAGAAAAACCATGATTGATTACCATGGTCTATAACAGCCTAAGAATGTGTCAGGAGCCTGCTCCATCGCAGTCAGCTCTTTCACGAACCCTTTAAATGTTGTTAGCTGGCATGCCCAGTTCTAATTGATCCATGGAACTGGAGTGGCTTTGAGGCAGTGTGAGGGACTGGATGTCCCTTTGGTGCCCCTTTTATACTAAAGATAAGGCTTTAATGTTTTCTAACGTGGAGGCTGTGTTAAGTCAGCTGACTTTCTTGTAGGCTCTGTGGCTCATGAACATTTCTTTGGTATATCCTATATGATGGGTCAATGCAAGCATAAAAGGTGAATCTTTGTGGTTATAAAGGAAGGAAAGAGCCCTGGCAGGAGCAGAGGGCAGTAGCCACAGAAGTAGGGGTGGGTGGGCATGGGCTACACAAGGCAGTCAAAGGGAGGCAGCAGGAAGTGGGCTACAGGGAACCAAAGTGCCAAACCCTTGAATGCTCTCTTGTTCCATCATACTCTACTCATGAACACATATTTGAAAAATTATATAATTAAAGAATTATAAATTCCCCTTTGTTTTGTTTTCTGAGACAGGGTTTTCCGTGTAGCTCTGGCTGTCCTGGAACTAGCTCTGTAGACCAGGCTGGCCTCAAAGTCACAAAGATCCTCCTGCTTCTGCCTCCTGAATGCTGGGATTAAAGGGGAGCACCATCATCTCCCTGTTAGAATTATAGTTTTTAATTTAGATGAAAAAGCACTGACATTATAAGTGAAGGAGCACTGAGTCCAGGCACCAGCCCCCAGTGGAGCGTATTACCTTATATGAGAGAACTTTTAAAGGTGGGGGTGGGCAGGAAGTTCAAGGCTCTGGAAAAAAAACTGGCTTGGTGGCGGCTTTCTGACCTGTTTGTGCAACACTTCCTCACTGAGCCTAATTCTCTTCATCTGTAGGCTGGGCATGTACGTAGCTGCTTTGCAGATATGTTATGTGAGGGTCAGACAGAAAGGAGCAAACCCCAGGGGCATCAAAATTTGGGTTGCTCAAGTTATATAAAACAGCACATATTTGCATATAACCACAGGTATCATCTGGCCAACGTTACGTCATGTCTAGATGACTGAAAGTGACTGCCACAAGGTAAAGGCTGTGAAAAGAGCTTGTGTTGGCTTTGCCAAGCTTCTACCTGTTCCATACAGACATGATCGTTTTTGTTTCTGCTGAATATTTTTTTTATGCACAGTTGGGTGAATCTGAGGGTGGGGAACTCTGAGATACAAAGGACCAATTATGTGTTTAAATTAATATTTTATTGATACTGAGAATTATTCATCAAACAAACAGAAGGTTCTGAAAGGTGGAGGAAGGGAAGGCAGAGAGACTAGAAACTTTAGGACTTGAAGAAGGACACCGTGATGAGTTCCATATATATATGGAATATATACATACATGGAATATATGTATACACATACATATTTACATTATATACAAATATATATTTGTACATGAATATATATATATACACACATACATACATATTTGGCATTGTTCATATATTCCAGGGCTAGAGCAGAAGCTGGACATCTGGAAATGCCAATGGTTCAGACAAAACCAAAGCAAAGGCCCAGGGGAAGCTCAGTCGTGAAGCACTCAGTGTGCATGGAGCTCTGGGTTCGATTCCCAGTACTGCAAACAACAGCAACGATATACTTGCTCCATCTGCCCAGAAGTCCCCTGTTGGACTTTAGAACACACGTTAGAAATTGTCTTTATTGGAGATCTTCCCTAAGTTGAAGCCTGCCGCTGAGGCTCTTCTCCTCGGTAGATGCAAGTCAAGGCTGAATTTCCCTTTTCATGCAGTTTAGTTACAAAGCCATCTGCATTGGTGCCCATGAAGGCCCTGTGGAGAGCAGTGATAACACACTCCTGTCTTTAATTGTCAGCAAGGCACAGCCTACCAGGACCCAGAATGTCTACCTGTACCTTGTAGTGAGAAGAACCCCTTCTCCATCAGTGTCCAGGGAGCCATGTGGAGTATCTGGGCTTCTCCCTTCACCTGGTAATAAAGAGGTGACAACTCACTTTTTTCTTACAGAACAATATCAAAAGAAGTAACTAAAATAATTTTAAATAAGACCCAAAGTCTCTTAGAGTAGTGCTTAAGCTGTATGAGATTCAATTAAAAAATAATTCATTCTAACAATAACCTGAAAGTTCACAAACTGGTTTTAAAACAATGAATGAAGTCACTTGAAGAAAAATTTAAAGCATCTACAATAAAAAAGAAACTTCAGTGAACAATTATGAATATGCTTGAAACAAATGAAATCAACTTAGAGTCTAGCCAAGAAATGGGAACTACAAAGAACTATGTGGAGGGGGCTGGGGAGATGGCTCAGGGGTCACAAGTGCTTGCTGCTCTTGCAGAAGACCCGAGTTCAGTTCCCAGTGCCCATGGTGGGTGGCTCACAACCACCTGTAACTCCAGCTCCAGGGTATCTGATGCCTCCAGCCTTCATGGGTACCTGCACTCACATGGATACCTCCCTCCCCCCACAGATACACATAATTAGAACATAAAATAAATCTAAATAAAGAAGCGGACATTTTAGAACTGAAAAGCGTATTGACTAAAACCACAACAGATAAGCTCAGTAGTAAAAGGGAAGAAGCCAAAGGAAGAACATGAGAACATGAAGCTAGAACGACAGAGATGACCCAATTTCAACAACGGAAAATAGACTTAAAAATCCAACGGACTGAACAGGTTATATATAGGAATATACATGATATCTGTATACATATATGCATGCAGTAACAATTTTTAAAAAAGAAGGCGAGTGGGAAAGGGTATATGAGAAGGTTTGGAGGGAGGAAAGGGAAGGGAGAAATGTTGTAGTTAAAATATAATCTCGATTTATCTCATAAATTGAGAAATCAGAAATGTTATAGTTAAATTATAATCTCAATTTCAAGAAAAAAACTAGCATTGGTTCGATCTAATATTTATTATCCTGTGACAAAAGGCCTCATACTTGTCTCATCAGAGTTTCAGAAAGAACAGAGAAAGAGTATAGAACTGAAAAACGTGCTGAGAGATGCAGGGGCTGAAATACTCCTCAGACTTGACAACAAACATGAACCTACAAAAGACAGAAGCCAAGAATGCTCCAAGTGGAATTAAGGTGAAGAAAACTACACTGAAAAAAAAAACCAGAAAAAAGATCATGCTGACAACCCACACACATTATGGTGAAATGTCTGAAAACCAAAGACAAGGAAAAAAAATCTGGGAAGAAAAATGAGAAGGATTTTACACATGGGTGAAGACAACTTTCCTAACAAGTGACCTCTCATCAGAAAACACAAAAACTGAAGGAAGACAGCACAAACCTTGTCATGAGCTGAACGAGAACTCTTAGCTCAGAATCTGTTACCTGGCGTGAAGTGTTTAAAAGCAAAGGACCAAGGCATCCACAGTAAAGGGAAAGTAAAGAACTCATCACCAGCAGATTTATCCCAATAATGACTGAAGAAAGTTCTCCAAACAGAGAAGAAGGAAACTTACAAAGGCAGGAAAAAGAAGGATCTTGGAGCCGGGCAGAGGTGGTGCACACTTTTAATCCCAACACTCGGGAGGCAAAGGCAGGTGGATCTCTGTGAGTTCGAGGCCAGCCTGGACTACAGAGCGAGTTCCAGGATAGCCAGGGATACACAGAGAAACCTTTTCTTGAAAAAACCAAAAACCAACAACCAAACCAAAAAAGCCGTCTAGTCTCCTCCCGCCTGATCTTAAGTCATGTTTGATGTTGAAGGCAGAAATGGTAATTAGCATTCTGATGTAGTTTTTTAAATGAACATAGAGGAAATACTTAAGATTGTCTTAAATGTTTAATAAATTAGATAAAAATTCATTAAAAAGTATATATTAAAATAAAGTTATAGCTAAACCCAAATAGAAGGCTAAAAACACTCAAATAATAACAACGGCAGCCAGGAAGAAGGGGGCCAGAGAAAAGGCCTGGTATGACAGTTCAGACCTGTAATCCCAGCACTCAGGAAGCCGAGGCAGTTTGAGGCCAAACTGGGTATGAAGGAGCATACTTTGTACGCATGTTTTGTATGCCTATCTGTAAAATGAATAATCAAAGAAGCCCCAATAGATGGCACACCTGCAAGCCCATGGCTGTGTTTTCCTGTTTGCCTTTTGGCCTTGGATCTTACCCACCTATTTCCTTACTTAAACACTCCCTCGTTAGTAGAGAATGGGGATTGGAGATCTTGGATAAATGTATTGGATGTGGGTCCTCCCTCACCCTGGAGTCTTGCTATGTAGCCCAGATACTCTGCCAGTTTAGGATCCTCCTGCCTGAACCTTCTGAGATCACAACTATGTGCCACCATGCCTACCAGCATAATAGACCTTGAATTCTTTAATCTACTCTCCAAAAACACTGGGAGAGAGGGAACTGCACGTCTTAGAGGTGCACTGTACCCTTCTTTTGGAGGTGGCATGTAGGCGAGAGGACCGTTCCATCAAACCTACCACCCATACATCAAAGAGCCTTCCTTGAGCTGAGACCCAGGCATACCTCTCCAGACAGCTATGAACTTAGGAGAAAATTTTGAACTCTTGTGCTTTTATGTCCATGATCATGTAACAAAAGCATTAGGGGAAATACTTCCGGAGTCATCTGGAGATGTCTGTATAGCTCCAGCCCTCGAGTGCAGCATCATTTGATGCTACCTAATTTTACTTCAATAACTACAGGTTAGGGAACAAAGAGCTAAGGCTGATACAATGTAGACCGAGCACTCTTCCCAAGTGAGGGTGAGACGAAGCCACGACTTGAAGAAAATTCCCAACTGCTCAAAAGGAGGAAAGGGTGAGAGAGAGAGGGCTGAGTAGCACAGGGAACATGTGGTCGGGGCCAATTTCAGGAAAGTTATCTTCTAGTGTGAGGAGCAATTCAAGTCCAACAAGCCAGTTGTCTGATACTATCTATCACACTGAATTGATAATGTTGATCATTAATGAAGAAAGGTAGTTAAACTCAGATAAAACAGGGACTGGAGAGAAGGTTCAGTGGCTAAAGGGCTTCCTGTGCCACCGTGAGGTCGGGAGTTTCAATCCTAGCATCCTGGTCATAGGTTGGGTGTGCTGTGCGTGCCTATAAGCCCAGCTCTCCTGAAGGCAGAGGCAGGAGGATCACTGGGGCTGGGGCTTGTTAACTTCTAGCCAAGCTGTGAAAACAGGAGCCCCAGGTTCAGGGAGAGGCTATTCCTGCCTCAAAGGAATAGGTGGAGAGTGATAGAGAAGCACACTCAACGACTTCTTCTTGCTTCTGTGCAAGCGTACATATGTGCACATATTCATGTGGACACACACACATACATAAAATTTGTGTCAGCTAAAGTCATATTTTTTTTTTAGTTTGCTTATTTCAAAACCCTAAAATTATCTGCGTAAGGGAATACTTTGTTTTAGGAGTGCATATTTATGATCTGTTTTGACTAAAATAACTAGAAAACAATGCCAGAGTGGCATAGGAGGACTTTTCTTTAAGCATTGTGCTGTCGTAGAACCAGTTTTGAACTGGAAAAAAAATTTCTTCAGAGATTTAGTAGAGAAGATACTGAAGTCCCAGGAGATTAAAGGACTTTTCCAAGGTCAGGCAGCTAATCCAAAGCTGGACTGTGACTTGCAAGTCTAGCCCGGGCCCCTTTCCAAGGCACGGCCATGCAGAATTGCGATCCAGGACGGTGGGTTGTTTAGATTACACGGATAGACGGTAAAGCCTTCTCTTAAAGAGTCTGGGAGCTGTGTTTTTCCTTCCACAAAGCACAGACTCATGGTCCATGTCCTCTGTAGGTCAGGCACAAGTAGGAAACAAGCAGAGACATTTAGAGAAGAGGTTGAACCTCAGCTCTATACACTGTACCATTACATCCGAGTAAGTGCAGGGGATGATGAAGGATTTACCCAAGGGCTATTATTAACACGGACGGTATGTGTTCAGTAGGTTCCACAATGGTTCTCTGGTGGAAGGCCCTTTTGTGCTTTTGAAAAAGATTCAACCCAGAGGTCATGGTGATGCATGCCTGTAAACTTAGCACTTAGGAGTTGGAGGCAGAAGGATCTATAGTGGACTGTATAGTGAGACCCCCACTTCATAAATGAATATAATCCCTTTCTCCTCGCTGAGGGAATAGTCCTCCAAGAAGGCTGATGGTGAATTCTAAAATCTAGGCTCATGATTTTAACTTTGAGTAGATAGTGAAATAACACAGCATTGTAATTATTGATTTGGTCAATTTCTAAACTTGTACACATAGATAAATTCATCGGAAACATTTTAACACAATGTATGTGTTATTGGCTCTAGGCATACAGGAAACATGGCAGTTGTGTTTGAAGGTCATGTCTAGGTTGTCCGTGAGCGCCTTTCAAATGCTCACAAGTCTATCAAATGACACCGGCCATCTCTACAGTCCAGTGTCTTCTGCTGTGGCCCTGTCTACTGGTCTGTCCATCATCTACATTATTCAGTTATTTCTTAGGCCCATTCCCGCCCTGCTTCCGGTGGATCGCCTGCTGTCTCTCAGAGAATGCCACCCTTCCGTCTTAGCCTCCTTCATGATACACATACGGCCCTAGAATCCCAGGATTCTGTGTGGAAGAGAGACACAGACAGAGGGCGAGAGGGAAGGAGAGAGAGGACTCACAGTCTACTTTAAAGTAATTTGACGTGGACAGTGTAATGGAATCAACTCCGGACCCATCCCCAGGGCCATTAGTTCCTTAATTAGGAATCCATTCCTTGAGCTGGTGAGATGGCTCAGAGGGAGGGTAAAGGCTGTGTAAGACTAACTACCTGAGTTCAATCCTGGGGACTCATAAGGTGGAAGGAAAAAGCGGATGCCTGAAAATTGGTGTCTGATCTCCAATGGATGTTTTGGCACACATGCACCAACATACACACACACACACACACACACATTAATAATAATAATAATAATAATAATAATAATAATAATAATAAAGTGTTTAAAAAAGAACACACTCTGTATCATTTAGGGATGGACATTTCTGGCAGGTAGACTTTCTAAGAGTCTAAGGATCGAATTCAAGAAGTCCATCAATCTAGATGGGGAAATTATGTATTTTTTTGTAAACCTCAAACTTTTTGTAGATGTCAAATTGATTAAGCTTTCTTCAAGCTGAAAACTGGCACTTCCTTTCCTTAGGAAAGTGAACAGCCAACTGCAGACAGGAAGTGATGGTGGCAGTCAGCTCGGGGATCATCGCTGCTGATGGCATGTTTGCTGCATATGTCTCAAGATGCTGTTTCTATTCATTTTTACTTCCAAATGGTTAGAGTTTGTCTTAGATTTTGTTATTGAAAGTATTAATTTGAAAAGTGCATATATTGCTATAGTAAATTTGTTATAAATTTTTTTGAGGGGCCTATGGAGATGGCTCAGTGGCTAAGAGCACTTGCTGCTGCTCTTCTAGAGGACCAGAGTGATTCTCAGCACCTATATTAGGTGGCTCATAACTACCTGTAACTCCAGCTCCAGGAGATGTGACACTCTCTCCTGGCCTCCGTGAGCACTTGAATGCACATAAGTACACATGCATGCACACACACACACACACCACATAAATTAAATATGTTAATAAAAATAAATCTTCTAGGATTCAGGTGACCCAGGAATACAATGCTTTCTCCTTCTAGGATTTGGGCCCGTTTGATTTTCACTGGCTTTTGAGTTGCCAAATTCTGAATTGTATCCTCTAAAAAGATGTTGCAGTTTTAACTCCTGGCAGCTGAGAATGTGGTATTTCTGGAAATAGGATCTTGCACATGTAACCAAGTTTAGATGATGCTGTACTAGAGTAGATGGATTCTACAAACATGGTCTTCGTAGATGTAACCAAGCCAATCCAGTAACTAGTGTACTTGTGAGAAGCAGACTAGAGACACACAGATGGGCGAATAGCATGAGACAATAGAGACAGAGGTGGGGATGTTACAGGCGCCAGTCAAGGGGCGTGGCCAACAGAAGCAGAGGTGGGGATGGTACAGACACCAGTCAAGGGGCGTGGCGTTTTCCTGCTGATGGCTAAAAGCTAAAGGGAGGTAAGGAAGGAGTCCACTCAGTTGCAGAAGGAGGTGCTGACGGAACCTGGCCCACTGATGCTTTGATTGCAGACTTCCAGCCTCCAGAATGGAGGGAAGAAATTTCTGTTGTTTTAGGTCATGAAGATTTTAATACCAGCCTGGAGTATCTTCAGGGGTAAAATACTTACTGAGGCACACATACAGCCCTGGGTTTAATCTCAGCGTTCAACATAACCAAGAAAGATGCAGGGGCTGGTGAGATGGTTCAGCAGGTAAAGGTGCTTGCTGCCAAGCCTGCCGATCCAAGTTTGATCCCCAGGACTCACTTGGCAGGAGAGAATTGAGTCCTGCAAGTTGTCCTCTGACCTCCATGAGTGTGCTCACACACACACACACACACACACACTCAGAGAGGGAGAGAGAAGGAGGGAGAAGGAGAAGAAGAGGAAGAGAGGGGGAGAGAGAGAGAGAGAGAGAGAGAGAGAGAGGGAGAGGGAGAGGGAGAGGGAGAGGGAGAGAGAATAAATGTAAAACATTTTTCTCAAAAAAAAAAAAAAGGTTGTAGTACTCTGTTACTAGAGCTTTGGAGAATAAATCCAATGTACATCAGAGCTCCAGTAAAGCAAAAGAGGGTCATAACCCAACTGACATCACAGACCCAGTTGTGTGACTTTGGGGGCCTCATTTCCAATAAGGCTTGAGCACGAGTGGTTACACACCATCTGGTTGTGAGGTTGTGGGGAAGGAAGGAAATACACAACTTCCACCCACGTCCAACTGGCAAATCCTAGAGACACCAGAAATAGCTGCACAATTGTTGGGCCCTGAGATCAGCTCAGCTCAGGGAAAACAGAATGTCTCAGTCCCTTTTCATGCCACACTTGGTTAGGGCTGCTCCCATCCCTCAAATCCTGCAGGCGCGATTGTTTCCCTGTATCTTCATTCATAGCCTGTCTCTCCCGGAGTCCCAGACTTACATTTAGGAAAGGCTGGGTAGAGGCCAAACTTACCAACGAAGCTGTGTTGGTGCCTGCTGCTCTGTATGGCTCCCTGAGGATGAGCTCCCTCCCAGGGGAGCTCACTGCCTGTGCAGCAACATGCATGTCTACCCAGGGGTCTGCAAGACCATCCATCTTGCCTGCTTCCCAGGAGTGGCCAGAACTTGGTCTTAGTTGGGATTCTCTTCCCTGTCAATACTATATCAATACTAAACCCTTCATTACCCAAGAAGGCAAATCACATCATCATGTATTTGGGTAACAAGTCAGATGCTCTTAAAAACAAAACAAAAAATCCTTTGACCTGTCAGACAGAAGTGTTTGTATCTCTTTTTATTTTTCCCCCTTGAGACAGGGTCTCACTATATTGTCCTGAAACTTGCTATGTCAATCAGGCTAGTCCTGAATTCAGAGACATCTACCTGCCTCTGCCTCCCTCCTGGTGGGATTAAAGGCAGGCACTACTTACCCATACTCTGACCATCTGGTTTAAGAAGGGGTGGTGGAGGATGGGAATAGATGAGGGCAAGGCTGTTCAGTTCCCTGGGTTTACAGCCCACCACAGGCATGTGATCTCCTTGCTCTTAAGTCTCGTTTCTATCATGCTTGGATCTGGGTCCCTATTTCTAGAAACTAGAGAATTCTGCTGCTGCTGAGTGTGCAGTCTTCTGCCCTTCTCTTAAATGTCTACTGAAATTTACCCCGCTCTCAACAGACTTATATAAAACTCTTATAACACACTAGCGCATTCTAAGAAACTATCCAATTGTCACGGGGGAGATGGCTCAGGGGATAAAATGCTTTCTGGGCAGTCATGAGGACCAAAGTTTGGTTCTCTAGCACCTATATAAAAATGTGACCCCCAGCAGTCAGGAAGTGGAGACAGGGGCAAGCTGGCTAGTTAGACTAGCCAAATCAGCAGTTGCTGGGTACCACAGAAATCCAGCCTCCATAAATGAAATGGAGAGCAGTTGAAGAAAATAACTGATACCAGCCTTTGGCCTCCATACACATGTAGGCACATGTTCACATGTCCTTACACACACATATGCACCTAAACATGAGAACACACATAGACATACGCAGGGCACACCACACATACATATAAAGCAAAACAACTCAGAGCAACCAAAAACAGCGCTCAGTCTTTCAGTAGTCCTCATTCTCAATAAATTTATTTTCATGTAATCTAATCTTCAAATGTCAGAAAAAAAATGCTTTTCAACTTTCTCCTCAGTTCTAAAGTCTTTGATGTCACATAAAATGAAAATGTCTAATCCTGTTCCTGAAATCAAGTTTCTAATTACAGAAAAACCTGTTGCTCCGCATCTCTTCTAAAGAGGGGCTGGAGAGATGGCTCAGCAGTTAAGAGCACTGGCTGCTGTTGCAGAGGACCTGGGTTCAGTTCCTAGCACCTCATGGCAGCTCACAATCATCTGTAACTCCAGTTCCAGGGGATCTGTTGGCTCTTCTGACCTCCAGAGGGCTTCTGTACACATGTGGAGCATACACATACACTCTGGAGCACACACATACACATAAAAGAGCATAAATATTTAAGAATTTACAAACAGTAACATACAACTAAAAATATCTACTCATGAGGTAAATGACTGTGGACTGAACTGACCTTGAATTCCTGGGATAAATTCCATATGGTTATGATGCATCATTCTTTTATGCTGGGTTTAGTTTATTAGGATTTTATTGAAGATTTCTGGATATAGATGGTTTGGTTTAAACATCAAGGAAATACTCGGTCTAATTGTTAAGCTTCAAACCCAGGACAAATGGCTGAGGTGCCTATTTAACATCTCAAAGTGGGCCTGGCTGCCAGGTTCTCCCAGCATCCCTCAGTCTCTACCTGGTACAGCACATGGATCACAGCATGCCCCCTCCCCAGCCCAGGGGCTGGGCTGCCCTTCCCCCAGAGGCTCTATATAATCCAGATATTTTGGTTACCCGCCCCTTTTGTACCTTTGGCCTCCTGGCTGCTGCACCTGTTTTCCCCTCTCTTCCATCTCCTTTCCCCTCCCCTTCTCCCCACACGGCCTAGCTCCTTCTGGTCATGTCCACTCTGGACTCTCCCAGATGTCCCTTCCTCTACCTATGCTCTCCCTCATCTCTACAGTAAACTTTCTCCTCCACCAAACCTAGGAGCAGTCATGTCCTTTCCTTTCCTTTTTTGTTTTTGTTTTTGTTTTTGTTCGTTTTTTTCGAGACAGGATTTCTCTGTGTAGCTTTGCGCCTTTCCTGGAACTCGCTTTGGAGACCAGGCTGGCCTCGAACTCACAGAGATCCGCCTGGCTCTGCCTCCCGAGTGCTGGGATTAAAGGCGTGCGCCGCCACCACCTGGCGTCCTTTCCTTTCTTATTATTTCTTTTTTTCATTCACTTATAGGATGAGTTGTGAAGTGAATGTTCTTTACAAATTTTTGGGAAGAATGTGTGTCTGAGGTGTGTGTGTGTGTGTGTGTGTGTGTGTGTGTGTGTGTGTGTGTGTGTGGTGTATGCACATGAGTGTGAGGACGCACACGTACATGTAGGCTAGAGCAGAACATCAGTCTCCCTCTATTGCTATCTTATTATCTTGAGACAGGATCTGTCACTGAACTGGACACTTGCTGTTTGGGCCAGCAAGGTCTCAGGATTCAGCAGTCTCTGTCCCAAGTGCTGGGGTTGCAGGAGTATGCAGCCATGCTTGGCTTCTCATGTGGTTTGGAGGGATTCGAACCCAGGTCCTCATGCTTGCAGAGCAAGCACTCTTTACTGCTGAGCTGTCCTCTCAGCCCCTGTTTTTGTTTTTATGAGTTATTTTTATTTTTTTTAAATTGCACCCCACCTCTAGCTCCCCCCCCCCCCCGGTGTGTGTGTGTGTGTGTGTGTGTGTGTGTGTGTTTCTGTGTCTATGTATGGGTTTGTGCAGGCTGGCAGAGTTCATTGGATCCCCTGGATATAGAGGTTGTATCATTTGTGAGGTGCCTAACGTGGGTGCTGGGAACTGAATTCAGTCCCTCTGGAAGAGGAAATGCTCTCAAGCGCTGAACTCGCTCTCTTTTTAAAGATAGGGTCTGACTATGTTCCCAGATCAGCTTGGAATGTATTCCTCTTCTACCTAAGTTCTGGGATTATAGTCATATACCACCATGCTTGCTGGTGTTAATTCTTTGGACATTTGTTGGGATTTATAATAAAGCAATTTAGTCTGCAATTTTTGTTTGTTTCTTGGTCAGTTAATTCAATATCTAGAAAAATTCTTTAATAGCATCTTTTTTCTTTCTTTCTTTTTTTTTTTGGAGCTGAGGATCAAACCCAGGGCCTTGCGCTTGCTAGGCAAGCGCTCTACCACTGAGCTAAATCCCCAACCCCTAATAGCATCTTTTAAAAAATATATTAGTTAACTAATTAATTTCCCAGCCAGATCACAGTTTCCACTCCCTCCCTCCTCTCCTCCCAGTCCTGCCCTTCTCCCCCCCTTCTCCCTCCCCATCCACTCCTCCTTTCTCTTCAGAAAAGGGCAGGCCCTCCACATATATACCAGTCAGCCATGGCACACCAAGTTGCAGCAAAACTAGGCACCCCCTCGCCTGTTAAGGCTGGATGAGGCAACCCAGTATCTCTAATCGTATAGGTCTACTTAGGTTTCTCTTTCTTCCTGAGTTAGTTTCAGTAGCGTGTTTACTTCTAGGTGTGACCATCTCAATTACCGAATACATTGTGCTACACTTACTCATAGCATTTCCTCATAGTTATTTTTGCTTCTGTCATGTAGGTAATAATTGCTGTTCTTTGTCTCCTGATTTTTCCTTTCCCTTTCTCTCTGGTCAGTCTAGATAAATAAAGGCTTAGCAGTTTTAAGTAAAGCCTCATCAGTTTCAAAGGTTATACTGTTTTTTCTCTGTTTCTGTTGTCTCTCATCAATTTCTTTTCTAATTCTGCTATTTGTTTTGCTGTTTAGTTTGTTATTCTCTTCCCCAGCATTGTAAGATGGAAAATTATACTATTAATTTATTACTTTTAGGTTTATCTTTAAAAATACAGTCATTTGCTGCAGGAAAAACATTTCCTCTAGGCACTGCCTTGACTGCATCCCATAAACATATTTTCATTTTTAGTCATCTCAGAGTGTTTTCTAATTTGTGAGTTCTTAGTGTTTAATATCCATGCATGTACATTCCCCAAATTCCTTTGGTTTGTTTATATTGATCCCATGTATTTACGTTGACTTTATTTTTATTTGTGTGTATGCATGATGTCTCTGTGGGAGTGTGCACACGTGAGCACAGTGCCCAAGAAGGCCAGGGGAGGGCATTGTAGCCCCTGGAGCTGGAGTCATGGGTGCTTGTGAGCCCACTAGTGTGGGTTCTGGGTACCAAACTGGTCCTCTTCAAGGGCAGCAAGAGCTCAGCCTCCGAGTCACCGCTCCAGCCTGTACATTATTTTTAAAAATCATACGGTCCTCCTCACAGGAGCTCATTGCTCTGTATGTATGTGGCTGTGCATTTCAACATTAGCTCACCTGTGTCCACTTAAGGAAATCTGCATTTCCTGCAAGGTGGAACTAACAGCAATGAATTGTCTTATATTTTATTTCACGAGCTGAGAATGTCCTTATTTTGCCTTAGTTTTCACAGAAGAACAACAAACAAAATATTTTCTTGAATATAAGCATTAGCATGTTGGTTGATATCTCTTTTCTTCCAACACTTCCTGAGTTACAGACTCCCATTTCTCGGATGGAAAGTCAGCCACTGATTTTTCTGCAGATGTTTCCTGTATGAGAAGTTAGTTTTCTCTGCTGCTTTGAAGATTTTTCTTTTGTCTTTGTCTTTCAATATTTTTTTATTATAATGTGTCTGGCTGTGGGTTTTATTTGTGGTGTATGCATGTATGCATGTGTGTGTGTGTGCATGTGAGTGCATGTGACTGCATGAGTGCATGCATGCATGGATGTGTATGCATGTGTGTGCATGTATTCGTGAATGTGTGTGTCTGTCTTTTTATTGGACATTCACAGTGATCCTGTGATCCTTTTACTCCTAGAGATGTGGTGCTCTAGAGATGATAGGGAAGTTCTATCAAGTCAGTGACATCATTTTTGGCTTTGCCAAACGAAGAGGAATTTCCCTGGTGGAAAATAAGGGGAACTTGAGGCAGAGAGTAACGCCCCTAGGAAGATTGCGTGTGCACGCATAATTTCTCTTGTAGGTCAAATAAGCAATAATAAGTATTTTGTGGTTGGTTTAGTAGGGAGAACAATAAAGGTCATGTTCCTTCTTTCAGGAAGTTGAGAATCCATCTAGAGACACAAAACTACAGCCACAGTGAAGCTGTAAGGCAGTAAAATACTACCAAACCAGGAGACTCAGAGTCAAGGTGCTATAGAAATGCTGAGTGGTCTCAGTGGTCTAGAAATGGAGTGGTAGGGAATGCCTCACCCAAAGGGCAAACAGATGGAGCCTCAGAGGGAACAGAACCAACTGTGCTTCCCAAACACTGGTCAAGAGATAGCAGGATAGGCGTCGATCCTTATGGAGGAGCCACACACGGAAGACTTGGTGTGGCCATTACAGTGAGGGGGCCAGTTATGACCTCTGAGATCAATATATTTCACCTAGTCAGTTAATCAATGAATGTCTGTTACCCTCTTTTCTTTCTCTCCAGAGGAGAGAGACAAGAATACAGGTAGTTTGTGTAGCAAATAAGACCCAGTAACCGGCAGACAGCTTTGTTAGCTGCAGCTCCCAGAGCCGTAGAAGAACCAGGGCTCCATCCACAGCATCACGTTCCTTGACACAGCAGCCATGTCTGTGCTCTGGTAACTTGTGTGTTACTAGTTAGTGAGTTAGACAGAACTGTTCAGGAATAAACTGAGATTCCTGGCATAGAAGAGTCACCGGAGATACCAAAGCAAGGACTTGCTTAAGGCCGATAAAGATAACTTTCTGTTCATACTATTAAAATGTTAAATTTCAAGCTTTAGTTCAGCTGAATTTTACATAGGCCTCACATTCAGAAGAAAACAATGTTTGGTTAAAATTCTTCTCTCTGTCTGTATTCCTAAACACCAATTTCCGGTCCCTGGAGGCAACTAGCCTTGCAGTCTCTTGAATTTCCTTCCAGAAATAAATGTGCAGACAAGAAATCATACATACATTCTTTTCTTTAAATTTTACTTAATTTTTTTTTACTGTTTGAGCACTTCATGCATGCACATAATATGTTTTAATCCAATCCCTCCCCTCCAGTTACTCCCCTAGCCTCCTGTCCTCTACCCAATGTCGTGCGCTTTATTTTTAAACCCACTGAGTGTGCTCTGTGACGCCTGTATGGACACATGTTTAGGAGCATCTCCTGGAGCATGCGCAACCTCTCTGAGAACACATCCCTTGCTCTGCCAGTAGCCATCAGCTGTTGATCCCTTCTCAGCTGGGGGCGGGGTTTCACGCACCCTCCCTCCCTCTGTCCATGCTGAGATTTGGGCTGCTTTGACTTTGCATAGGTCTTGAGCAGATAGTTATAGCTGTTGTGAGTTCGTGTGTGCACAGTCCTGTCTTGCTCAGCAAACACTGTCTTGCCACAGGTGTCTACTACCTCTGTCTCTTACAGCCTTTCCATTCTTCCTTCTACAATGATCCCTGAGCTTTGAGGGTGTGATGTCTCATTTAGAGCTGAATGTTCCACAGTCCCTTATTCTCTGAACATCAACCAGTTGTGAGTTTCCGTATTAATCTCCACCTATTGAAAAAATAAACTTCTCTGAAGAGAGTTGAAAGATGCCCTATCCTATGGGTACAAGAACTTAGGGGACAGTTTATTCTATGTCCATTTAGGAGACTAATAGTATTAAATTTTCACTAATGACTAGTTTTTATGTCAACTTGCCAGAAGGTAAGGTCATCTCGGAAGAAGAAATTTTAGTGGAGAAAAGACCTCCATCAAATTAGCCTTTAGTCAACTTTGTAAGGCTTTTTCTTAATTGATAATTGACGTGGGATAGTCTATGTGAATGGTTTTGGGGTATATGAGAAAACAAACTGAGCAAGCCAGGAGAAGCGAGCCAGTAATCAGCATTCCTCCATAGCCTCTGCATCAGTTCTTACTTCCAGGTTCCTACCTTGGGTTTCCGCCCTGACTTCTTCAATGATGGACTGTGATGGGGAAGTGTAAGAGAAATAAAGTCTTTCCTCCCCGCTGGCTGCTTATTGTCTTGGTGTTTAATTACAGCAATAGAAACACTAAGACAGCAGCCATGGGTCTTCGGTCAGTTAACAGTACTAGGTATGAGTTCCATTTTGTGGAGAAGACTCGAAATCCACTCAGAGAGTGGTTTGTTACTCCCGCAGTATTCACGCCACGATTGCACATGTGGATAGATACAAACATATATAATAGTCTTATTTATTTTATTTTATTTTCGAGACAGGGTTTCTCTGTGTAGCTTTGCGCCTTTCCTGGATCTCGCTCTGTAGACCAGGCTGGCCTCAAACTCACAGAGATCCACCTGGCTCTGCCTG